>RMBW01000003.1:600000-841758 GCA_004009845.1 Davidsoniella eucalypti | reverse complement strand
CAGCACCGGCTCGGAATACAACTACTCCGATAACTCGGGTGCTTGGACTAGCATCGAGGCTACTGATGGCGAGGTCAATGGCCGCTTGGACGAGGCTGGTACTCTGTCGTACACTGCTACTGCTAGTTCCGGCGAGACAGTCACGGGAACCGCGCCGGCCGGTCTCGCTACCGATAGCAATGAGTCGACTTATACCCAGACGGGTTGGCCGTGGAACGCTGATGCTACGCCTACGCGCGGAACTATTCCTTCCGGCTGGGTCATGACTTCGGAAGGCAAGATTGTGCGTGTTAGCTCCGCATATGCCATTCCCACGCCCGGCTTATTAGCCGTTATGAGTGCTAGTTTCGTTTCATTCATGGTTGGCTTTTCCATGTTCACTCGTGTCTTGATATAGGCACTGGTATAAACAAATAACGAGTTTCCATATCAGAACTACTGATATTGTGTACGGGTCGATCATGACATTATTCAAGCCTGGCACATGACTGTTTCTTTCCTTTACGCCCTCTCACGACTTCTATGATGTACACTCAAGGGGCACTCTTTTTGTTTGCTTGTTGCCTTTCACCTTCCACATATATGCCTGCTACGCGTATACTTGACGGCCGTCTCTATTTGCTTTTTTTTAATTTGGTTTTGCTTTTCAATGCATATGCAGGCGTTTTTGTTTTGTTGCTTTTCGGGTACTCTAATCAAGAGTGGGATATACATAGTTAATGAATATACAACAAATTCTTATCAATTTTATAGAATAATGACGCATGATTCCCGAGCTAGAAATATTTATTTGTACTATATATGTTCAAGAATTTGAAAACATCACGAAGCCTTGATATGAAATTTCATCTATATGCCTGTGGAAAACACTATGGGAGAATATTTTCCGTAGGCAATAAATAGCAAACATTAATGGCACTGGCCTACCATTAGACCGGTATGAACAAGTTAAAACATAGACTCAATCAACACTACGAAAGACGTTGGAAGTTTTCATCTAAACGTTAAAATATCAAGGTGGAAACAAAAGATGGATAATTCATATAGCGCACAGGACAGCATTAGACAATGTTTTCATGATTGAATAGAGAAATATGATGCTGATTTTGCCACTAAGGAAGAGGTTAGCAGATCAAGATAGCAGCGAGCAAAAAAAAAACAGTAAGGCAAAACAAGACAACGAGCAAAGATAAAAAAAAACGTAGCATAAAGTAATGATATATCGAGAGGTTGTGTATCGTGAGAATAGCAAAAGTTTTTGGTCAGAAAAAACCGTCAAGAAATGAAGGATGAACTACAAGTACACGAAAAAAAACTTGATAAAAACGATAGAACAAAAGTTTCGAAAAAAAAAGGAACTCAACTAAGACGAAAATTTGTAAAGAAGCGAAAATAGGAAAAGAAGAGGGCAAAAAAATGCTGTGGATGATGACGGCGTGCGGATATAGAGAGTGTCCGAGAAGGAACACAAATGTAATCTAATAACAAAGGAAGAAATGAAGAGAAAAAAAAACAAAGAGATAAGCGAGACCGTGAACGAGTATGAAGATGGGAAAGAGAAATTTAGAATTCCCAGTCTTCATCACCAACCGACTTGATGGCCCAGTTGAACTTCTCACGCAGCGTCTTGGAAAAGAACTTCTCAATAGGAACATCGAACTTTTTCGCGAAGACGACCGTCAGACGAGGGTCAATGTAGTTCTACAAAGGTAAGTTAGCATATAGTACTCGAAGCCGGAGCTCGTCTGGTCCTAGAGTAGAGGAACCTAGGAAAAACTCGGGGTAGAATGATAGAAAGGTGTTCGAAACTTACGATTTTGGATGTGCCCAGGGCAACCTCCTTGTTGCCCTCACGATCTTCCGCCTGTAGATTCAGGTTGGCAATTTGAGTATCAATCTTTTCGATGTTGGCAGTGATCTTCTCCTCGGTAGGCGCCTTGCCCTCAGCCGCGATCTTCTTCGACTTGTTCTCTTTCTTGAACTTGGCCGCCAGCTCATCCGCAGCCTTGAGGCGCGTCTTAAGCTCCTTCTCGGGATGAGGCTTTTCCTTGTCGGCAACCCGCTTCTCGTTCTCTTTGTTGAACTTCTTGGTGGTATCCTCACGCATCTTCTCCACAAGGGCGGCTTGGTGCTCAATCACCCACTCGTCAGTGAGCTCCTCGTCACGCTGGAAGTAGGCCGCGCCTTTCCGCTTCTTAATCTTGGGGTCGATGTCTAGAAGCATCATCTTCATCCGCCAGCGCTTGTAAATGGCACCCTTGATCTTGTCACTAAGCTTCTCCATCTGGGCTTCGTGTCCTGCACCCACGGTACGCTTGTGGTTACATAGAATGGCAACTTGACGGTTGCAGTCGTTGTATAGCTTGACCTTTTCTTGGACTGGTCTATTGTCAACTTTGAGCTCACGGAGCAGCTTCGCCATGGTGAAAGAAGCATTGTAAGTACGGAATACTTTGGCTGTGAGACCGGGCATGTAGCTGGAAAAGTGCTTGTTAAGTTGCGACGTGTTGAGACGATCAAATATGTCGTCACCTGGACCCTTGGGCGCCTTCTTGAACAGCTTCATGTTCTTAAACACTTGGCGATTCACCGTCACCTCATCATAGTAACGAATACTATCTTTACCCAGGAAGTCAAAGATGACTGTCTGGGGTTCTCTCAGGGTGATATGCTCAAACTTGAGAGAGCAGCAACCAACAGTCTCGGCCTCGTTCTCGGTATCCTTCTCGTTACCAGCTCTCAGTGCCAGATTATCAATCAGGTACATGGCAGTAGCGCGTTGACGATCAGCCATGATCTTGCTCTCGAGGTCTTTGGTATAATCGCGGCGAATGCGATCAATGTGTTTCTTGAGCTCACGAGCCTTTTCGAACTTCTTGAAGTCACTTTGGCCCTTGATTGCACTGTTTGCTGCAAGCATGACATACTTGTAAGCTCCGTTGATGTTTTCTTGCCACATAGCAAGCCAGGTAGCCTTGTTATCGTGTTGGACGGCCTTCCATTTGTGGCCGGCAGGGGGCTCTGGGACCTTGGCGTCCTTGCCAATGTTGATGGTGACCTGTTCGGGGGAAACACGAAGCTTGAGTCTACCTGTCTTTGGATGTTCACCACGACCACGGAATAGAGATGGAGGTTCGACACGGAAGTTGCCGACCTTTTCTTTCCGGCCATCCCACTTGCAGAACATGAATGGCTCTTCCATTTTCTCCTTTTCAGCTTTATCGGCCTTCTTTTGTTCATTTGTACGAGTCTTTTTTAGTTCGTTTTGAGACTGGCTGTAGTCGAAGATTTTGGTGAAGTCAAGCTTGGAAAATTCACTGATTTCGATGGAGTTTCCATTCTTGTCCTTGGCACCGCCAGTGTCTTTGATGACCTTTTGGAAATCGGAAAAGAAGTTTTTCTGGAAAACAGGGTTTTCAACGTTGTGTGTAGAGTGAAGCATGGAACCAAAGAAGAAAGCGACCTCTTCGGCATCGACGGCAAGGGTCACTGGCTTTCCGTCATACAGAAGCTTGATGCTCTTGGGCAATGGAACATAGTCAGGAGGGAAGAGAACACCGTTGTGTTCAAGCGTTGTCCACTTGATGCTGTCGTCGGCCTTGTCGGGAGCGTCCCACCAGGCATACTCCTCTTCCGCTTCATCGTCATTCTCTTCTTCCTTCATGGCATCCTTGCCCTTCGCAGCAGGCTTGGCTTTCTTGTCGGCGGCGGCTTTCGTGGTACCGTTGGCTTTCTTTGTGGTAGTTGTCGATTGCCGTCTGCCCTTGAGAGGCTTCTCGTCATCGGACTCTTGCTTGACCTTTTTGGGGGCGGCCTTGCTCTTAGCCTTCGATTTCGCGAGGGGAAGTTTGTCGTCATGATCTTCCTTTTTGATAGCCTTGCCGTTGGTTTTGGGTGCAGCTTTTGCCTTTGTCGCAGCCTTCTTCTTGGAGAGAGGCGCATCATCGGAATCCGATTCAACCAAGGTAGACTTTTTGGCGCGTTTAGCCTATCGCAGATGATGACGGTTAGGATACAGAGTGTACTAGGCACGTGGGCGATGGAAGTGTTGTGAGACGATGTGGTGGGTGGGATAGGCAGGGCTGTTTCATACCAAGGGGACGGCATCGTCGCTGTCGGATTCCTCCTTGTACTGGATCTGGCTCAGCGATGAGCGAGACTTGCGCTTTCCAGTGCCGTTTGGATCAGTTTCCATCTTAGTTGGGACCGCTAGATAGATTGAGTATAGATGTTAGTTGATGGATAGGGCGCAGAGCGTGTTGTGATGAGAGGCTGCTGCGGAATGGGAAAATGCAGATTACGAGAGGCAGACAGGCTAACGGAAGTACAGATACATATACAAATAAATGAACGAAAGCACATGCGCGCGCGAGAGAGAGAACCTACTTCTAGGAGCCCGAGCTAGAGGCATATCATCGTCAGAGAGATCGGAGCTCATTTTCGAGAAGATAGTCTTTCGTTTGACTTTTTGGATGGCGAAGCTGGCAGCGAGAGAGTTGGAGCAGCTAAAGAGGCGGACTAAAGATGGAAAGGTAAAACTTGGGAATGTAGCAGGACGCGAAAAATATCGACGATGCTCTGCGATGGCAAAGGCAATGCGTGGGTAAGCCTGTAACAACCCCGGGCAAAAAATAGGCTTGATCGCTCGAACCGCGTGAGTTGTAATGGTGGTCGATAACAGCAACGTCGCTGTATAGTACGCTGTACAACAACTATAGTGTATTCTATAGTGAGTCTGACAGCCTACAGAAGATGAGATGGAAAGACCTCAAATTTGCAAACGGAAAATTTTGAAAGAACAAAAAGAGGAAGATTCAAAGTACAAAAATGCAGTACGATGAAGAATAACAATCCAACGCGCAAGAGGAAAATTCCAGAAAAAAAAGACGCAAGTTAAGTTTTTGACGCTGGGGCACTGGAGAATTTTGTAGGCTCTTTTTTTTTTTCTTTCCACGACACCAAGTCAAAACTAAAAAGCTAGCTATGCTCAGGCTAGGCTTGATTCAGCCTGGGCAAAAAAAGCAACTGAAGGCAAAACTACATTATGCCTGCTGTTTGTTAGACAGATCTAGACTGCCGGCCAGCCAGCCTTTTCCTCTTTGGGACGCATTTTTTCCGACTACAAGAATGAATGACTCGCGGTGAACCTTCGCGGCCAGCTGCCAGAGCAAAGCGTACCACCTGGCAATTCCACCTAGAGAGCCCACCTAGATCCACCAGGCTCCGCTCGGAGCCCCAGTTATCCGAGCACAAAATAGCAATGGCTCTAAAAGATGGGGGAGAGCTCAAAAAAATGACAGACATTGTTTCCGTAAAAGACCGAGCTCACGTGACTTTTCCAGAGTCCGAAACTTGGCGAGAGCTTTGCTGAAAATGCCCTCGTTTCCAACCCAGCCGATCCTCCTCCAAAGCCATTGGAACGCTCAACAGCGCAGTCAATTGATCTCGACCACCGCGATCAATTGAGCCCCTCTGAATCGTGTTGAGGCCGATTTTCCCTTCTTTCCTTGTCCATCCCCCATCCCAAATCTCAGAATGTTCGCCAGAGCGGCTAGACCAGCTGTGCGCGCCGTTGCGCCCAAGTAAGTTGTTCTGTACCATTGTTGTGCCCTCTTTTTTGTCATCCCGCCTGTTCGCTAGCTAGCAAAAAATCGGCAACCTGGGCCAAAGGAGACAGAATCCACGATGCCGGCCCCCGGAACTGCCGCCTCCCATACCCGTCCTCTCGAACCCAATTGGCCGATCTACCACCTATTATGTCCCATCCCGTCCTCTTCTGTTGCTAATTGCTACTTCTTTTACCGTATAGGGCTGTTGCCTCTGCACCCAATGCCGCTGGATACGCCACCCTGCGTGAAATCGAGGGCCGTCTCAAGTCGATTCGTAACATCGCCAAGATCACCAACACTATGAAGGTCGTCGCCTCTACCAAGCTGAACCAGGCCCAGCGTGCCATGAACAACTCCCGCAGCTACGGTGAGACTTCCAACGAGGTCTACAAACAAGCCGAGACCGCCGCCGTCGAGAGCGAGGGCGAGCAGAGCAAGATCCTGCTCATCGTCTGCAGCTCCGACAAGGGTCTCTGTGGTGGTGTTCACTCTGGTCTGTCCCGTACCGTCCGCCGCATGCACGCCAAGAACCCCGGTGCCTACGATATTGTTGTCATCGGCGAGAAGGCCAAGGCCCAGTTGTCCCGTTCCAACTCCCAGGATCTCGTCCTCAACGTCGCTGGTATTGGCCGTTCCATCCCCACCTTTGCCGATGCCCAGACTATCGCCGACCAGATCTCCCAGCTTCCCAAGCAGTACTCGGATATCAAGATCATGTACAACAAGTTCATCAACGCCACCAGCTACGAGCCTGCCACCATCGAAGCCTTCTCCGAGGAGTCTATCCTTGCTTCCCGTACGATACACCCCAATCTACAAGTTCATCCCACCACGATCTCTTTGGCGCTTCGAACGTACTCTCAAAGCAGGCATATACATATATAAATGTGCACATACGGTCGTCTTAACACTGTCCTGATGCTAACCTGTTTTTTTTTTCTACAGCCAAGTTCTCCTCTTTCGAGGTCGAGGAGGAGGTCGTCTCCAACCTGCGTGACTACGGTCTGGCCAACAGCCTGTACTGGGCTCTAGCCGAGAGCCACGCCTGCGAGGTTTCTGCCCGTCGCAATGCCATGGATGTACGTCACAACCCACGCTCTTTTCCGCCAAATTCAAAGCATCACACTCTTACTAACCATGCTTTTTTTCCACAGAACGCCACCAAGAATGCCGGTGAGATGATTAGCAAGTACCAGATTCTGTACAACCGTACTCGCCAGGCCGTCATTACTGGCGAACTGGTCGAAATTATCACTGGTGCCACCGCTTCCGAGGATATGTAAATGTAAATTACTCCTGTTTATCTATTACCATTCAGCCTTTTTGATCAAAAAACAAATAGCTGGTGTATTCTATATCTATTCATTTCTCCCATTTTCTCTATCTTTCAAATAAGTCCTTGAGCGTGTTGTCCTCATTTTAGGAATATTTCGTCTATTCTATGTCAAGTTTATGTTGTGTAGGCTACGTCTTCAACGTTTCCAAGGGATACATACGTCAACTCTATAGCATTCTGTTGCCTGAAAGTTATGTCTTTTCCATATTATGGTATAACCCTTGGGTGTCATGTAGTTATCTACCAACACCAAAGAACAGACACAAAAGCAAACAATATTACATTTGCTAGTTTCTACTTCATAATCCTGGGCAATATACGTGTCCCCTTCTCACCAATTGCTCATTTCCAATTTGGATGAACGAAATTTTCAATACTAGATACATGTGAAGAACATGAAATCCTCCTCGTATCTTAGAGCATCCAACCAATAAGATAAAATAGCATTTCTTCATCAAAAGTTGGTTTTGGTACATTCGTCATTGGATATCTTATGATATGTATTTAGGAGTTAACGATATGGAAAACCAAAGGTAAATTTATTTCGATGAGTCTTTGTGAATTGACCAGTGAATGATCTGGCTTGAGGCCTATGTTCATCTATATTGTCCTGACATGAGACATTTCATACAAAAACATTGATGTCAGAATATCTAAGGTTACGTATCTTAGCCCTACAAACTGATGGTGTAGTTTGTGAAGTCTTGATTGAGTATGAGTTTTGATATTGATATACAAGAAGAGGATAATTACTAAACCACCAAGATGCTTTTTGCTACTGCCCAGCTCTAATACGAGGCATCGCCACTAGCGTCTTTATTGTAACTTATAGTCCGTAAGGTTCGACGGGGTGACGTTCCAGAAACTTTAATACTAGACCCAGCGGTAGCCGATTTGGAGTGAGTCACTTTAAGCTTGAGCTTGACTCCAGAGTCAGTATTTCTAGTGTTGACACAGTCGCCAAGTTCCAAAAGTCGTGAGGGAGAAGTTGCGATGATGGTGCTGGCACCGGTGATGGCGTTGGTGATAGTTTTGATAGTGGCTTTGGTAGTAGCAGTAGTAGCGGTAGTAGTATTGGTATGCGACACAGGCGCCTTATTCAGGGTAGCGAGCGAGCCAACTAGATGTTGCTTCTTGGCTGGGGGCAAGCTTTCGGCTTCGTCTTTGATATGAGATAGATCAGGGCTAGAAATAGGAAGACCACTATCAGGAGTATTATCAGAGACGGTGTTGGGTATAGGGTTCATCTGCAAAAGGTAATTCTTGTAGCTAATGATCATATCTCGGCAGTTTTTTTCATAAACTGCCCGTTCCTCTGGAGATAGTTCACGCCACATACGCGAGGCCATCTGAGAGACGTCCTTGGAGGACACCTTATTTCCCTTAGGCGAGGAACGACGCTTAGCTATGCATCGCTTACGGATAAGATCGTTATTCTCTCGGCGAAAAAGAAAATAAGCGTTAGGTGAAGGTGGGCGTGGTAGATATATGTTCGTTTGCTGTCCATGTTGTTGCTGTTGAAGTAGAGATGCGGTTTCAGTGCTGCTAAGCTGTGTTTTAGGAGACAATGAACGCCGAGAGTTGTGCTGCTTAGATGAGGGCGATTGTTCACTGGTTGTGCTACGTGATAATGCAGATACTTTCCGCTTAAGAGAGTTACTGCTTGATACCCCGACAGAACTAGGAAATAAAGGCTCCGGAACTCGAAGTGGACCGAATATGGCATCGAAGACCTCAGAGGCAGCACGAAGACCGGACATATAAGCGCCATGAACCGTTGCTGGATGTGTCGCCATGGTGTGTTCACCAGCAAATATAAGATTGCCAAGTGGTTTCGCTAGTTTGTCGTAGTCATCCCACTTCATGTCTGGACCTGAAGATGAGTAGCTTCCAAGAGAGTATGGATCAGAGGCCCAGCGTGTAACGATGACTTCTCGAGGGCATGGCACATCTTCGCCAAAGACCCTGCGAAGTAGCCTGGTTGCCTCGCGAACTAAACTCTCGTCATCTTCCTTCTCTGTAGCATATCCTGCTTTGCCGGCCATCAAAGCGACTAAACAGGGTAAACCTGCACTCTCTGAGACATTGAACCACTGGAATAACCGGCCTCGGTTCTCAGAGTATTCACTTTGTAAGACACTGTCTGGGTTATTGGGATTTCGTAGAACGCCAAAAATATCTCTATCAGTCTCCCAAAATGGCTCTTGATAGGTCAAGATGACTTTGTTCAAAACACCATAGCCGACGCGCTCAATGGCGCTTTGCTTCCACTCGGGAATTTTAGGCTCAAAGCAAATATTGCCTGATTTCAAGACTCCAAGGGGCACTGTACACACAATGTGATCGGCCTCTATTTGAGTACCGTCTTGGCACACAATGGTGGCCTTCTTGTTGTTGCCCTGGCCGGCGGTAGGGTCATACTTGATTGTCTGAACTGGAGCTAAGAACCTGCAATCAAGAGGTTTTGGGCACAGCTGTAGACCCCTTGCCACGGACTGATATCCACCAATGACCATTGTGTGTTTGCCTTCCCATTCATTGCCGGCATCGATGTCCCAACCACCAAGACTGAGGTTATGAAGGTCGGTGGCGTTGCTGTACTCAAGATTAGCAACGTGCCAGTTGAGAAGCCGGTAATGAACGGGATCAAGATTAACGATGTCGGCATACTGGGTGATGGCATCTTCAAATACAGAGCCCATACAAGCATTTTTAGTATGTGCTGCGGCATCTAGGTTGATGGTTTTGGCTGGCTTGACATTAGTCTTGAGCTTCCAACCTAGTTCCCGTGCTTTATATGCAGCATGCCCATACTTGGATTGTTCACCAACAGCACGTATGCTAGTAGAGCCTAGACTGCGTTCGAAAGCACACGAAATACCGTTGGCAGCGTCCACTTGACCCAATGTCCGAACACCAACAGATGGGTTCTCAAGACCTTCGGTGATGGCATGTATATCACCTACGGTCCACTGAGGCATGCGGATATCATACTTGTATTCGCTGACACGGTCAAGCGAGTCGTTGAACAAGTGTTCTACGAGTTGGTCGGCATTGAGGTCGACTGGGAGGCCGTCCGAATCGTAAAGAGTAGTCTCTGGCCTAAGATTATGATATGGAAGACCAAGTTGGCCACGCACAAGAAAATTGAGAGGATTTCCATGAAATCCTGTGATGATCATGCCGCCCATTTCAGCTGTACATCGCGAACCTCCAAAGTCAGAACTAGGAGAAAGAGCGGATGTGAAGGGCTTAGAGTAGACTCGGCCACCAACACGACCTCGAGCCTCTACCACGATGATACGTGGAGGTTCCCCATCGGTTTCGATGATATCGGAGTGATATTGTTGGAACAAGCCGTCAAGTTGACGAGCACAACCAAGGCCGGATATCCCAGCCCCAATAACGACAATGGTTCTTTGTTTACGAGTGGAAGCGCTAGGTTGGGATTGAGAGCTGATTTGAGGATAAGACACGCAGCCATAATTGATGAAGCCATTGCGGACGAGCCAATCATAGCATAAAGATGCCACCTCAAACCACTGTTGACTAGCACATGCGATCGCTTCTTCTCGCATCACAGCAACTTGAGGATTGCGCACCCACAATCTCAAGATACTATTCCGGAGCTGAAGATACGTAGTGACCTGACCTTGAGTGATATGCGGTCTCAATAGCATATTTTCGCCTACGTGTAGCACGTATGGATTCAGCCGGCACATCTCGGCGGCTTTGATGCACTGAGTAGCATATTCTTGTGCTAATACCCCAGAGGGTAGTGAAGGCCTTGGCTTGATGGGTGGTTGTGAGGGGACCTTGGGTTTTGGCGGCGGACGCAAGGGGCAAAGAGATGAATGAGAAGATATATTTTTGGAGGCGGAGGTGGTGATACAATGTGGTTGAAGTAGTGGCGACATAGTCTCGTGACCTTCAACTAGGCCGGCAGGAGTAGTGGCCTTGCTAGCAAAATTTGAGGATAGGATATCCGACTGAACCGAAGGATTATGTTGAGATGGAGTGGCTGAAGAGCGGCTATTATTTGAGACGTTGTCCGCCATAAGTATTGAGGGGAGGTCGTGAGATGTCAAGGTCAGACTATCATCAACATGGCCAATGGTATGATCATTTGTATTGTTGATAGTATGGTCATCATTATAGTCTCTGTAAACATGTTAGAGAAATGGTGCGATATGATATGAGAGATACGATGATGTTACTCACCCCGATATATGAGATGAGACGGCCAAGAGAGACGAGGTGTTATCATCATTGTCGAGACGACTTGGATCGTCGACATCCATGACATCGTCCACATCACTCAACTGTGAGGCTTCTGATTCATACTCAGTCAACGATGACATGGAAGTTTCTGAACATAATAGTGGCTTGGGTTGTGGAGCAGCCGAGAAAGACCCCGTAGTTGGCCTCAAAGACGGAAGGCTATCGACGACAGGCTGGTGTCTATCGGCCTCGGCAGGGGCAACGCGGTGAGCGGCATTAGGCGGCACAGCCGGGGCCGACCCCAGTACAGACAACGAGGTCTCGGGACTTATACTCATAACAGGCGAGGCAAAATGTGTACTGCAGTACTATGATATGCTAATAGGCAAAGTTGGTGGTACGAAAACGAGAGTTGCTGACCTTGAACCTCCCCGTAGTGCGGCGAGTAAGAAGAGAAGAAGAAGAGGGTCAAGGTGCGAATGAGGTGCTATGAGCCGGATTGATAGACGACGGCAGCGCTGCTGGCAGTTACTATGCGAGGGTGACCCATAACACACAACTTTAGTATCTGTAACTGGCCAGAAACGCACCACCGGTCCATGATCTTGCAAGAGCAGGAGGCAGGGACGGCGGTAGCGAATGGGTGAGACGGGATGTGGGTGGGAAGCAATGTCAAATGGCCAGACTCAAACGAGTGACAGCAAGACTGAAGGTCGGGGCTAGAGAAGAAGACGGATGTCAGCACCGGCCTGATATAGCTGATATCGAGAGTAGAGACAGTGATGTGTGTGAGAGAGGATAGAATAGGGAGGGCAAAAGAGGAGAGCAACCAGCCACTACAATGGCTCATTCGAGCATACTAACAGAAAAAGGTCTAATCACAATAAGCAGTAGTCTCTGTAAGTACGTAGTAAGTAAACCTGGCCGGCCGGAAATGCTGCTGAGATGCTGAGATGCTGTATCGTGACAGATTATCAGAGCCTGTCCTCTCGAAAGAATGCCGCGATAGCGATAAAGGCGGTCCAAGGGCCTGGTCTGGACTGGATATAAATTAATTTGATGCTAAATTTGTTAGCGGGTTTCTTGTCTTTAGCCGTAATTCTGATGGTTTTTTGGCCCTTTAAATTCGCTGTTTTTGGGCGGGTTTTGTTTTTCGTTGCGACAAAATTTACGAGCAGGGGAGAAAAATAACAAAAAAAAGACTAGGGTAGAGAGACAAAGGGTTTTGTTTCTGGAACGCTAATTTTAAAGACTCTCTATAGGACGATTCTGCCCGAATTTCACAGCGACGAGGGAAGATTTATAGATACTGAGTAGATAAACAGACTAGCCAACGCATTTTTTATATGAAAAATAGGAGCAAAGAGAGCATAACATTCCAGAAGTCTTTTCAAGTACTTGCGCTTGGAGTTCTTGCGCGATTGTTCCTCGTTACTGGCAACCAAGTTATGGGGCTCCATCGCAACATCCCATAGGCTCAATCCAGGTCTGACTAAGCAAATGTCCCACTTTTCACCACCATTCTTCGAATTTAACTGACGATAGTCGACTCATGAGGCGGGAGACGATAAGTCATACTTGATAAACTATAAGACGTTACATTGTATACTAGTATTAGTCCAGGGCTGTGTATCTTAGATACCGAGGTGCTACATAGTTATTAAAGCTCCATTTCCACCTTGTTAAAAATGATTTAAAAAAAAAACTATAAGACATGATTGATGTTATATAAAAACGAATTCAAACTTCTCTGCACTCCACGATCAAGGCGAAAGGTATATCAATTTCAATAAGACCAAGCCATCGTATTATGGCTCTATGACCGTTCTTTATCCCACTAAAGTTGGGACCGGCCCCTCTGGAAAAGTATAAGAGCCAGTATTGTTTAATCAAATTGTGCATCTTTGGCTTGCTTCTGCTCGTCCTGAACGCTTTTTGGGCTCGTAGTCCATATCTGTAGCTTCAGAAAGTCAGTCAAGTGAATGACTGGCTGTATTTACACAAACTGCGTCATGTGATATCACAATATCCGATATAGTTTTGAATAATAATGTTGGTCGATCTCTCTTTGTATAGAATCAAGAACAACAACAACCGAGTTAATTAACTATCTATCAAGTCTAGTTTCCCTCATATAACATAAGTACAAAAACCCAGCAAATAGCATACATCATGTATATAGATAAATCATATACACAAGTGCAAAAACGGGTCCTGAAGGCAGCACAGTTTTACTTTGGATCACGGAAACATTACTATTAAGGACTCTAGAGACACTGTTTTGCTATTATAACTAATAGGGAAAAAAGGCTGGTATAACTATTTCCCATCTACAAGTAGTGAATATTCGCAGCCCTTCCACCTATATAGTATCACGGATAGGTTGCGCTGGTTCCTTGGAGTATGAGCCAGTTTCGATCACTGCATCCATCATCCTGTTGCCGCTGATTATGGACGTTGTGCAGATGACAATGTTACGTTTATCTATAAAGAAACAATCCTCTTGGTTAGTTATCGAGCATCCAGATATAGACGCATGAGTGTCCTTGTTATTTGCCTAGAAACTTACCTTCTTCTTTCTTCGCAATAAAGCGTAGGGCGGCGATCTCGGCAAAGGTCACACCACCAACAAACATGACAAATACAGTCTGCTTGTCTTTGTTTCCAGACAGGAGAGCCTGGGCTTTGACCGCCTTATCCTCGCCTTTCTGCATCTCATAAAACGTCGGTCCGCGAACATGTTTGACGGCATCTTCAAAGCCATGCCAACCCTGCGCATTGGCTCCGACAGCAGATAAAGGCGCAGGTGTTGCGCCGCTCGATTTTATAACAGTGTTAAGATACTGTTTCTGTAAAACACATTGTACTAGACGGACAGAGAGAGGGGCATAACCACTGTAAACGTAAGCAATATCGTTTGGGTCATCCTCCTTGACTTCATCCACTATCAAGCGAAGCTGGCGTCTGAGATATGTGTAATTAGTCTTTTCCCCCACGACACCTGCCCCGGCAGTCAATGGTATGACGTTGGAAAGTGGCGATGTTCTTGATAGTATGAGCTGTAACTTCTCAAGCTTCATCAAAGTGAGCATGTGCTGATAGCCGTATCCTTGTAGGATAAGACGGCGGAATTGCTCGAACTCCTTGGGCTTGATTCCGCCAGATACACATGAATATATACACAAAAGACGTAACACTTCACGCAGTGGAGTATCACGCGCGATGAGTTCCTCGATACTGTCGAATTGTGATGACGGATCAGCACCGGCAGCCAAGTTTTGCTGGACCTCGAGAAGACCCTTGAACAAATCAGTTCTAGTGTGTTTAATGATCTCTTCTGCGAGGCCACTGTGAACTCGTAAGCTTTGCTGCTCTGCTTGGAAGGCAGGCAGATTTCCAACAAACTCCTTTAACTCAGCAATTGTTTGCGAACTTTGCTTGACCTCGTAGTCCTTTTGGACCTTTTGGAGCCGCCGTGCTACCTTGTTGAGAAGGCTGCCGACAATAGCAAAATTTGCATCACGAAGCTGGTCATAGAGCTTATCAGACGAATCTAATTGTATGGCACGTTTCCGTGTTTGTGAACTTGTGTTGGATGTCGGTGGTTGAGCACCAACAACTGTGGTATCTACCTTGGCCTGGCTGTTATTGATACCGAAAACCTCGTCCAAGAGACCTTCGTAAGTTAGTTGTGTAAGTAGAGGAGTTACAAAATCAACTTCTCTGTCAATGATGATGACGCTCTCCAAATATGTGCTAGGAGTGAGCCTTGGACGACTTTTATCTGTCGGATCTTCACTAGCAAGTGCTTCTTGGCGCATGCGCCCAAGGATTTCGGCGACTCGTTTGGCATGGTCTCCTTTACCGATTATGCGTGGGAATAGGCCGTGTGCATGTTGAATTTCCATCAGGGCTCGTGATGTCAAAAACAACGGCGTCACATCGTTGGCAAGATATAGATCGTGGAAGGTGTTGTCTAACTCTAGAGATAGAACATCATACTCTAGGGGGAAGAAAGAGAGGGGTAGTTCTGAGATAGTCACATCACCCATGACGCCAGCTTCCTCGAGCAATCTATCAGAGACGAGGGTTCGGCGGGGAACCCAAAAAATGTGAAAGTCATGGCCGGTTTGGCTTTCCCGGCGCAATCTATTTATTTGGTCTATGGGCGGAGTGATGGATATGTTAGTTATGTCTTCACATGATAAGATGTGGTGCTGGGTCTAATGTAAGTGTAGAGTCGCAGCTATGAATGACGTAGTGATAGCACTTTGAGTGTAATCTGCAATTCTATACATTGAATTGGCGATATGTAATGAAGATGGTATGGCATAGTGCCATGGGAGGGTGCTGTGAGCAGGGTTGAGCATTATCGCATGGGAAATGTGATGCTATGAGAACTACAGACCTGCGATCACCGGAGCATGACGGCCGCCTTCACCACGAGCGATGAAAATGATGTTTCGTTGTGATGTATCGGCATTATCGTTTTCGAGGACAAAGAACTTGTCAACTCCGTATTCCTGAAGCGTCGTGACTTTGACGATGGTTCCGATCGGGCCTACTAGGCTGCGATCGATGATGAGATTCTTCTTGCCGCGGACCTATCAAAGATGTGGGCGCAACACAAGAGAGCTTCAGATTAGCTTCAGCCCATAGTAGAGAATATGAGTGTGTATACGAGCATGCATGTGTTTGTGTTTGGGGCGATGTAATATTAAAGGCGCAGCTAGAGCGGACGAGGGGCTGCTATCACGTAATCGGTGAGACGGCGTCATAGGCGGCCTACTGGCTAGCTAGGGCTTTGGTCGCTATAGATAGATATGGGTGGACAATAGAGTTGAGGACGAGCTTACCCCTTCCAGCAGATTCAGCAAGGCTTTCCGGGCTTTCTCTCGGATCTGATCAATGCTGAATCCCGGCCTAGGAGACATGATGGGCTTACATGCGACGGCGAATATCTGGACAGCGAGAAAAATAAACACGGGCGAACTGGGCGAGACAAGCTGAATGTGGGCAGGCGGGAATGCGATTGCGATCGATGGACTGGCAAATAGAGTCCAAACACAAAGCACCAAAAAGAAGCTCCAGCTTACTTTGAGAGGCCTAGCTCTAGAATAGCCGACGATTTGCCGGCCATAAAAGCTAATCGTGCGCTTTTGCGCTTACTGCTACAAACACGAAGCGGACATTGCTGTCAGAAAATAGCGGCCGATCTAGACGACACCAATCTTTTTTAAGTTATTAATTAGATCATTATGCTATGCTAAGTCATTGTATTATGAATATCCGGTGCCGATGAGGCGTTGGTCGCTCTCATTCTGTCTGTTTATTGTTCACATGAGAGAATCCCGATCTTGCGACAAAACCTCACAGCCGACCAATAGCCTATACTAAACAGAGAAATAATCACTGTTGGGATTGCTGCTGTTGACGGCGATGGTCATATCTATATTGTAGTATTACACGCTTTGGGGGCTATTGGGACGTGACAAGTCTTCATTGGGGCCGTTGGGACTATCATAGCTCACAAGGCCGTGTAGGTGTGAAGTTGTAGTGAGATGAGGATCTTGGGTTTTGGCAGGCTTCAAGGGTGAGGGGTTTCGTGTTGAGACAAGCCCAATACCAGTGGCAGCTGGCGCATCCTATAGCCCTGTAGACATTATCTTACACGCCGTTATCATGGTAAAGAAAGTTGATGTCCCGGGGACGGAGCCGGTTGTTACGGACGAAGTCATCGTTACCAAAGGGGCGCTCGTTCTTGGTGTTGCCAGTAAGCATGCTCTGCAGGCTCATACAGACACTCTCAACATTTTGGACAGGACTCCAACCTTGTGAACCCAGCAGGTCCAGGCAAATGATGCCATTGGAGTAGATGTGAGGATGTATCGGGACGCTACGTGGTGGCTCGGTGGTCTCTTCAAAGGTGACCTCTGGGGCCTCTATAGCGGCAAATAGCATGTTAGAACTGCTAGTTATTGACGGGGTGGCTATGATGCTACCATAGTGGTACTGGTAGTACATAGTGTAGCTAACCACCACAGTGATGGTTGTGATGATGGCATGCTTTCAGCGTTTGGGGTTGCGTACCAATAGGGTATTGATCGGAAAATACGAATTTCAGGCGGTACGTTTGGTTCTGGTACAGTGGATTGCCATCAAGGACTTCGATATCAAGATACCATTTTTCAAGGTTATCGGCGGTGACGAGACTGATACCTGGAGGCAGCGAGTTATGAATCTAGGCATAGTAAGCTACTATCATCCTTGGGTAATTGGGTATGCCGTCAAGGTATGTACTTTTCGGTATAACGGGAGTGGAGGAGGGAGAGAGGGAGCTATACCTTGCTAAGCTCTTTAGTGAGCCGCTTGCTGGCGAAAGTTGAAGCCATATCTTAGAGGGGATGTAGCCGATGTGAAAAACGAAAGTATATGTGTGACTCTGGTAGTAAATCGCAAGCGTTGTTTGGCACGTTGGCGCAAGTGGAGTGATACCAGCTTTAAGTAAAGCCAAGCAGACAGACTGAAAACGGTAAACAGGCAGACAGATTGGCAGACAAATAGCTGGGTAGGGTAGGCGGACAGGCAGTTAAAGGCAAGCCGTGCAGTGACAATAGCGATGGTCAGTCAGCAGAGGAGAACCAAGGATGGGCAATGGAACAATAAATGACAATAGCCTAGCTGGAAAATGTTGATGGTGCAAACTTAGGTCGCCCGTGACGTCGGTGGTTCGTATTGTATGCGCCAGTTCACGCGCCGCCGCTACGCTATACAACTATGATGCAGATGAAAGTATGGGAGGAAATTTCAGAAGAAAACAGACGCCATGTATAGTAACAGCAACAAGCAACAGTAGCAGTATACCTTTTTCGTAGAAATTAGCGGGAATGGATGCAATGTGATGCAATGGACGGGAGGCTTGTAAAATGGAGAGTGGGCGGGCTGGCCAGTGCAGTGCGGGCGGGCAGCTTGGTAGTGGAATTCAGTGCAATCTAGCAGTCGTGGTGATGTTGCCGTGCGCTAAAAGTCGGACAGGGTGGAAGCGCGGCTGGGATAGAAACGCGGATGGCAGTCAACATTGTACGATAGAGCTTGACTTAGCGTCTGTGGGAATCGGATCAGATACAAGGCCGGCGAGGACGTTCTCTAGAGAATTGAGCTGGAGAGGAGGGGTAATGGGCATGGGTTTAGAAGGCTTAGAGGAGCTACAGAACGTTACAGCCAGTGATTTAGCGAAGGCTACAGTAAATTACAGGTAATAAACAGCCCAATAGTATGTAAATAGTATTATGTGGAGTACCAGAAACATAGCTAACACCCATATATTCCTGGATCGGGCTGCTGTTTGAGGCTGTTTGAGGCGCCCATACATGTAAAACTCGGCGAAGACAGCCTGGCATAGTTGTATGAAAATACATAATGAATATTGGCCATCAGAATCACCTAATTAGGAAGGCGGGAAGGCTCGGACCACATCATGGCTATGCTCTCGTAGGCTTTTCGATTCTAGCACCAAATGCTCCTACACACATATATACATACGTGGTATGCTACAGGTTTGTGCCTATATGTTTGGATTGGTGCTTACCACAGCAGTTTCTGTGAAAGCCACTTCCAGCGAACAACAACTACATATAAGTCTTCCGCATTCTGGGCGTCATCTACTGCATACTGCATGTGATACAACATGCACACACTAGTGCATGCATGTGGCGTATGTAGATATGTATGTAGTCTTACACCTGTGCTTCAGATATATACATGTAGTTGTAGAGACTTGTAGAAACAGCTCGCGAAGCGTAGTCCGGAAAGGAAAACAAGTAGAGAAACACCCAGATGCATGCACTTCCGACACAGCTCTGTTTGTATAACATAGGCCAACTACTAATCACCTATTGTAGCCCTCTGTGTAGCAGGCTGTCTATGGCTGTGGTCGGCACCCCTATCCGGCATCCACTAAACCTCCGAGGAGCCAAGACGGGAGCGGCGCATCTAATCATGACGTTGGACAGAGATGAATGGCGCGCGCATCAAGTCTATCTATAACAACCAGCTGAAGAGAGAAGAGGCCACGCCCGTCTCGCCTTGTCTGGGAACGAAGATCGTGCCGTCATGGTCTCCTCAGATCCAGTGCTGAAACAGCGAGCTCTACGTCAGCCAACAACTGCCCATGATACGGTCGCCCTTGGTTCTACCAACCTAGAGCGAGATGGGCTGCAGAGTCCGGCGGCCGATCCATGGCAAGCGTTAAGTTGTCTGCATACACCGCGCTGTTGATCCCACGGTTCTGGGGGGTTGAAGATATATAAGATGTGCGAGGACAAACATCGTCCTCCAATGTTAAGATAATAGCAGCCTATCATCATTCTACTAACAGATTTGCATGTGTTGCACCGGCTCAAGTGGACATTTCTTTTAGCTTGATTAGTAGCATATGCTGTTGGACACAAAGTCTCACTTTCCACATGTACATACATACATGATGTCAATAGACGAATAGAATATGACAAAGGCATATATCTGACGCAGTAGCATTAGAATTAAGAGTACGTCGGCATGACTACTAATATCAGCTTCATGGAGCATCAGCACCCTAGTCGTGAGAACTTTGGGTTCCCGGAAGTAGCCATCGAGGAAGGCCCAAGCATAAAAGCTAGCACCCATTTATACACAAGTAATTGTGTACATTTATAGACAAGTCAATATCAAACTTTCGATAGACATCAGAAATGCTTCTGATATACTACTCAACTCAGGGCAATGAACGTTTCTCCTAGATAATCCGAGTGTATTCGCTTCTCGGGTACATACATACATACATACATACATACATACAGATATGTGCTCTTCGGCTAAAAGCAGCAATAACCCCATCCAGCCCTTTGTTGTGTAAAACTATAGAGAGATGACTTCAGGCTTTTGCTTTATTCTGCCGGCTACTTTCTCCTTATCAACAATCAATCATCATTCCTGTTCGTCAGCTTGTTCTCCCTAGGCATTATCCTCTATCATACATCATCAAATTATATCAAATTTCAAATCCCCCGCCGTCCCAGCCCCATCTACACCTTACCGAGTTGCTGGTTGGTTTGTTTACTAGTATACAACTCGCAACTGCTAATAGACTACTAATATATGTTGGTTTGTCGGTTACCCTCCCTGCTAAATCGGCCAGCCTCGCAGTAGCAACATTCGTCTCATCGGCTTTTTTGTTTTCTCTAGGCTTTTGCGCCCTGGTTCATCTGCTCGTAATACTGCATCTTTTGAGGTGCGAGCCGGCAGGAAAAGGCTAGCGAAAGCCGTAAAAGCCTGGCGCCAAGAAAGGACCTTGCAGCTCGATAGGTTAACTAGCAGTCCGCCCAGCTTGCCGTAAGCCTGCCCCCCATGTTACGTCAATCCGAAGAGCAGCGAATAGTAGCAAATGCCACTACTAACTAGCTTGTCCCTGTCGCAACCAACAAGCACTTGTCTAGCTTAACTAACCGGCCAGGCAGACGCCGACCCTGTTATTCTGATTATTCCGTACTAGTCTTTATATGTACATATACATTGTACATCCTCAGACAGTCTTTAATCCCTCCCGCTGCAAGTCCCAAACAGCCCCTCGATTTCGACTCAGCCCCGCGCAGAGAAAACAAGAAGAAACAAAAAAAGAAGTCTGCCAGGTCAAGTCGCACCCAATCCACCCACACCCCCGAAAAATAAAAATAAAAAGAAGTGAGAGACAAAGCAGCCTAGCTTGCATCTCTTACTGGACGAGACGAGCCTGAACCGTCCTAGTCCTACTTCCAGTTGTTGCGACAGGCATTGCTCGTGCGTTTCCTGGCTCTTACTATCAGCTGGCAGCTCCTTCGCTTTTCGCAACGCGGACCCGTCGTAGCTTTTCTACTAGTTGTACTTCCTCTCTCGATCCTCGTTTCTTCTGTTTTATACCCACTGCCCAGCTTTTTTTTTTTTTATAATTTTTTTTTAATTTTTTTTGGTTTATATTGCTATTCGACTGTCTCTGAAAAATACAAAGTTGATCTAGTTCTATATTTCTTTATATATTCTTCTGTTGCTAGTCTTCGTGCCATCTACTGTCCGCCCACCTTCTTTCACTTACCTATCTCTGAGACTACTTGATCTTCCCCTCTTTCGCTATCAACATGGCTACCAGTAAGTGATGCCCAGTCTTGAAACCTGACAAGAGCCCGACATCTCCTAGCTTGGTCCAGCTCAGGCATTACTCCAACAGCAATCGTCAATAGCTGTGACAGTAGTATCAGCAATACTATATGAAGATACTGCTCATCTTAACACGATGCCTAGGGCGAGCATAAGTGCCGTCTACCCGCTCATGTCCGCTGCTTGCATTGCATCGGAATCAAAGCCTCATTAGATACCTTGCTAACCATGTTTTCTTTCTGTTCTATTTTAGACTGGCTCAACAAATTAACAGGTCAGCCTGATTGCTACAAAAAGAAGTGCGTCCAAGTTCCCCGATATACTCTATTCTCCGCCATTGCCACCTTTGCAATTCTTGTCGTCGTTAATCGTCGTCATCCTTTTTGCGCCTTTCTAGATCCCAACCAATTCTTCTTGCCTGCTTTCGCCATCACTACCTCTCTCTTGCTCCCTAATCGAAGGCATTGGTTTCTGCGTGCTACCTATATATTAACATCATGTCTGACACTAGGTACAACTATGATTTCGGCAAGACCCTTGGTGCTGGTACTTACGGTATCGTCCGTGAAGCTACTTGCGCTCAGGGCAAGGTCGCCATCAAGATCATTCTGAAGAAGAGTGTCAAGGGCAACGAGCAAATGGTCTACGACGAGCTCTCACTGCTTCAGGAGCTCAAACACCCTCACATTGTCAAGTTCGTCGATTGGTTCGAGTCAAAAGTGAGCCCAATCCGCACGCATGTCTTCCGTTAGTTTCTCTGATTCTAACTAGCGCTTTTTTTTCTCGATAATCTAGGACAAGTACTACATCGTCACTGAGCTTGCTACCGGCGGCGAGCTATTCGATCGTATCTGTGAGCAGGGCAAGTTCACTGAAAAGGATGCTTCGAGAACTATCAAGCAAATTCTTGAAGCCGTAAACTACCTACACCAGAACAATGTTGTGCATAGAGGTATGTTAACACATTCGTCATATGCCATTCTATGATACTAATTATAACTTGTCTTGATCCTTTTTAGATCTCAAACCCGAAAATCTATTATACCTAACTCGTGATGCTGATTCTAGCTTGGTTCTTGCTGATTTCGGTATCGCCAAAACCCTAGACCGCAAGGACGAGGTCCTCACCACAATGGCTGGTTCGTTCGGCTATGCTGCCCCCGAGGTCATGCTCAAGCGTGGCCACGGCAAGCCCGTTGATATGTGGTCTATGGGTGTCATTACCTACACTCTGCTCTGCGGTTACTCTCCCTTCCGCTCAGAAAACTTGCAGGACCTCATTGATGAGTGCACCAACAACCAAGTTGTCTTCCACGAGCGCTACTGGAAGGACGTCAGCGATGATGCCAAGCAGTTCATTCTCGAGCTTTTGCGGCCCAACCCTGACGAGCGTTCTACCAGTGACCGTGCCTTGAAACACCCGTGGTTGAGCGGAGAGAGTGCCAGCGACCACAACTTGCTGCCCGAGATCAAGGCCTACATGTCCAAGGTCAAGCTCCGCCGTGGTATCGAGATGGTCAAACTGGCCAATCGCATCGAGGCTCTCAAGCATCTGGAGGAGGACACGGAGGATTCCGATTTCCCCGAGAACTTTGCTGGCGAACAGTCAAATGCTGCCAATGCTGCTGCTACTGATGGTACCAAGAAGTCTCTCAAGACTATGAAGGGTGCCATCTTCCGTGAGGTCGTCCTTGCCAAGGTCCGTGAAATGAAGCAACAGCAGGAGGCGGAGGCCAAGCTTCAGGAGGCTTCCAAGACTGCTTAGGCCACTCCTTCAAGAGGCATAGCGGGGTGACCTGGTCAGCATAGAGTTGCTAGCGATTCAAGCTCGAGATATGTGATACCACAGCACTAACTTTTCAAGTGCTGAAATTGGTGCAATGTGGGATTTGTTATTATTTGATTTGTCAATAGGGGAGAAGACATAACAGTATCTAGTTATTTTTTTGAGTGATGCTACACATATAACACGCAATATTTTCTGCCCATTCGTCTAGTCCGAGATATCGATTATGCACCTAGGTTTATCGGTTGAGGTTGATTTTTAGCGAATCACTATTAGCTTTTACAGTCATAGCATCTTTTACAATATCATTAAAAGAAAAAATGGTTTAGTCCTCTAATTTTTACAGTTTTGCCATATGGTATAGGGTTGAAAACTGTTAGGGTTGTGACATGGCAGTAGGCAACCATTCAACTTCACTACATTTTGACTTCTTTTTTAGCCTTATTTCGCCAAAGCAAACGCCCGGACTGCCTGAATTCTATTCTCCATATCTTGGTAGTTATTAGATCAACGTTGAATATTAAACTTCAATGATCTTACTTTTGTTTCAACATTGGCGAAGATTTGGTGGGCCCAAACTAAACAAAGTCGGGTCTTTGTTGGATTGACTGGGTTTCGAGTCCCCCAACAGAACAGCCGAAGTGTGAACTTCGTAGCCAACACCTTATTAGCTATTGCTATCAAGTTAAAAAAGAAGAAAACTGTCCTCTCTTTCTCTAACCATAAAATCTCACACCACTTACATTTATTCATACATCATCACCAACATGGCCAGCATGCTAGCGCCATTCCTCGGCCGTCTGATCGGCTCAAGCTCGCCGAGAATCGATCTACCGCCCGTCTCCATCATAGACATTGAGGCGCTCGAGGACCAGAACAGCCGCAGTCTCATGTACCTATTACGAGCGAATCACTCCAACTATGCGGTCTTGCACGGACGGGACCGGAATATTGAAAACACATTGGCGCGGCTTTTGACATCGGCGTATCTGATGGGCGCTTCGAAAGTCCAGCTGCACGCCATTTACGATGAATGCTCGGCCGATTTAATGCCATGGGAACAATCATCGGCCGAACTGCTAGACGAGGATTGGCAGGACTTTTATAGTCTTGGATCATATCAGCGTGCATATGTAGACTACTTTGAGGATGCGATTGTTATGAAATTCAACTACGAATGGAAGAAGATGTTGGAAACGTTCCTGTTCCAGGGCCCAAAACCCGTGATCTATGGAATCATGGGAGCCTGTAAGTGGTTTGCTGCAGTTATGACATATAAAGTTCAAGGCTAACTTCGTTATAGGTAACCAACCGGTGGTACATCTAGCTCACGCATACAAGATTGGCAGTAAAGAAATGGCCGTTGATGCATTGGCACTAGCAGCCGGCCAGTATGAAGATTTAAGCGCATATCTACTGACTGACAGCAATATCAAGCCATCAGCTGGCAAATCAAACTCTATCCGTGAGATACTGCAGCAGGTGCAAGAAGATAAGAGGTTTGACGGTATCTTCACGACAGCATCCAAGGCCAATATTGATAATATATTTGGCTCAACACATCGCCAGCTCGAAGAGCCGATCATCGAATACTGGACGGCCTGGACGTCTGATGTCGACCCGACGCAGAAGTTCCTCGAATCTCAGGCTATAGCTGTGGCTCTACTGGTGGCTATGGTGAAGCGTGGATCGCGCGCTTACAAGAAGGTCTTTGCAGAGCTCCTTATTGCTAACGAAAGTATCCGTGTGCTTCTGCCGTTTTTGCCTGCTGAGCATCATCTGTCGTTGCTGAATCTTTGGTGGATGGCGGAGCTATGTGCTTACATTGCCATGCTACGGCCGTCTATAGATTCACAATACGCAGATGTTGCTGAGTTGAAGGGCCGCGACTGGTCCTATGTCGAGAATATGGCTCTTGAGTCTGACTGGCGCCATGATGTGTTGTATGTAGAAGGTAAGTCTAACTCTCCATCTATTGACATGTGCCGTATGAGGGAATGTTTCTGTTAACTAAGTGTCTCTTTCCCCACAACAGCTCTGCGTTCGATGAGAGACATTGCGCGAACCTCTGGCGATGTAGGTGAGTCGATTCTTCTGGCAGCAGTGATCTTTGCAGAAGATTTCGCAGGTTGGAGTGAGTAGAATAGATGTCAATACATATATCATAGACGATCATGAATAAATCAATATAGGCATCATTTATATATGACTAAGATGCTCTGGAATACTACCAATATGCCGGTGATAAATAGGGTTCTTAGCTCTTAGTGAAGTCAGTTATAGTGGAGCCATCATCCTCCCCCACTTTTTCAGCTTACTTACAGTAATTGCTCTATTGAGGAAATAATAAAGGTAGTCATTTTCACAAGCTGCAGGGACGTTCGCTAGGAACCTTTCCCAGTACGGTATCCTAGGCAGTTGCTTGTGAAGATGCTCTTTCCTCCCTTGGTAATTTTGGGAACTTTCTTTTTGACTTGAGAAAAAATGATCTCAAGTTCGGCTTTGTTTTTGTCGTACAATTTGTAGTTCCATCTTCAAGCTTATCGTATTTCCTGCGGCTTAATGAGTTAATTCATCGGAAAACAAGCTATTAGAACATTCGTTCATCGATCGCCGCAACTATTAGTGTTACACGTCTTAGTCGCAAAAAAAATCACGACGTCACTCGATTTTGCGACTCAATTTTTTCCCTAGGCTTGCAAACACCTCTTTCATAGTCGATTATTGCTAGGCTGCTAGTGGCTTCTCAAGCGCCATGGCGCCTACCACTCGACGACGAAAACGAGTCGTCGATTCCGATGACGATGAAGTGCCCGATGATATGCTTAGTCACTTCTCTGAGGTCTCGCCGCGAAAAGCCGCTGCATCGTCTCTGGCAACGCCGGCATCCCCAAGTCCATCCAAAGACAGCTCTCGCCTCAACGTAAGTATGCCTTTACCTACTATATATATGGCTAATTTGGCGATTCTGAACTACGCGGTATCAATATATTATTGAACAACTACTTACAACCGGGAAATACAGAAAAAAACCCCTTCTATCCCTTTCTCGAGCCCCAATGCTTCACGATCACGCGTGCATAAGAAGTACAAGACAGAGGAGAAGGGCCGCTCGGGCGACTTAGTCACGCTCTTCTCACGACAATCCCAAAAGCCATCAACACAGGTAGCTACGACTACGAATACAGTTGCGCTCGCCCAAAGACCACGCATTACTACCCCCTCCAACCCATTGATCGATCAAATATCAGACGGAGATAACGATGATGACGATATCAGCTTCACAACTACTGGTGCTGCTTCTTTTGTGGGCCAGCGTGCACAGAAACGGCTCCGTACAGACGCTGCTGACACGAAACCTGGATCTCTCAATGCGTCCCGTGGCTCTACACTACCCGCTTCCGCTGCAGCCAAGGTATCTAAAGAGCAAGGAAGTTTGTTGTCATTTGCTGTTCCTGTGCCCCGCGGCGGTGGCAAGTTTTTGAACCCAAATGTCCCGCCAGCACAATCACAACCCGAGCAACAAGCCTTGGATTATGACCTGCGTCCATGGTCAGAGAGATTTGCGCCTGTTAACTTAGATGAGCTTGCGGTACATAAGAAAAAGATTGCTGATGTACGCCGGTGGCTCACAGATGTGTTGAATGGACAGACAAGACAGCGTATGCTTTTGCTCAAAGGGTCTGCTGGTACTGGTAAGACGACCACAGTGAAGCTCTTGGCTCAAGATATGGGGTTCAATATACTAGAATGGAAAAACCCAACTGGTGGGCTGTATGGCAACATGCAGTCGGCTGCGGCGATGTTCGAATCGTTCATCGGTGTTGGTGGTACTTTTGGAAGTCTAGATATTGACGAACCAGAACCAGAGCCGGCTTATAATGGTACCAACACTGCCTTTAACCCGGATGATAAGACCAAGCGAATCATTCTAATTGAGGAATTCCCTAACACTTATGCTCTATCTTCGACCATTCTGTCTTCTTTTAGAAATGCGCTTCTTGGGTTTCTTGCAGCTAACACACCATCCCTCGGCATGTTTGCTGAAGGTCGTGTCAAGCAGCCAATCGTACCAATCGTAATGGTGATATCCGAGACTCTTTTGACAACAACATCAGCTTCTGCTGACAGCTTCACAGCCCACCGACTACTCGGGCCGGATATTCTCAGACATCCTGGAACTGCCACGATAGAATTCAACGCCATTGCGCCGTCACTACTGGCTAAGGCACTGGAGCGCATAGTTCAAAAAGAAGCCCGCAAGTCATTCCGGAAACGCACTCCAGGTCCGCTTGTTCTCAAGCGTTTAGGAGAGATTGGCGACATCCGCAATGCCGTGGCATCTCTAGAATTCCTATGTCTAAAAGGCGACCAGGATGGTGATTGGGGCTCACGAGTATTATTCTCGAAGCCAAAGAAAGCTGTGCGCGATGTTGTGATGACACCGTCTGAAAAAGAAACACTCGAGCAAGTTTCACAGCGTGAATCAACTCTCGGGATCTTCCATGCTGTTGGAAAAGTAGTTTATAACAAACGACATGAAGGCAAACTAGAAGATAATCCGGCCGAGTCCTTACTACCATTCCTTGCACATCACTCTCGGCCTAGGGCGTCACAAGTCAATGTAGAGACTCTGATAGACGAAATCGGCACTGATACGAGCACGTTTGTGTCTGCCCTTCACGAGAACTATCCTCTGTCCTGCGAACAGTTGAACTATGATGAGGACACGCCAACCTCAGTACAGCACATGATTGGATGTTTGGATGCCTTGTCAGACTCCGATATGCTTTGTCCATCCTGGGACATATTCTTTGGCGGTCGCCGCTCGCTCACAGGCTTCACAAATAGAGATTCGGGAAGCTATGTTCTACGTCAGGACGAAATAGCCTTCCAAGTCGCCGTCCGCGGTCTCTTGCATTCTCTCCCCTATCCAGTTAAGCGCCAGCAACATCCCGGGCGCGGCGGTGGAACGGACGCATTCAAGATGTTCTATCCGACAAGCATCAAGTTATGGCGCACACGCGAGGAAATCGAGGGGCTCCTAGATATGCTATCTCAGAAACTACTCCAAGGCGATGAATCAACGACCACTAAACGCG
The DNA here is from genome assembly GCA_004009845.1 of Davidsoniella eucalypti. Taxonomy (NCBI): domain Eukaryota; kingdom Fungi; phylum Ascomycota; class Sordariomycetes; order Microascales; family Ceratocystidaceae; genus Davidsoniella; species Davidsoniella eucalypti. The sequence goes on along the minus strand of RMBW01000003.1, from coordinate 813,537 downwards.
ATGTTACGGCCGGCGCAAACATCTTTAGACATGGAGCCGGAGAGAGTTCGACGAGCAGTCCTCTTCGTAAAGGTCTGCAACCAGCTTCCCTCCGAAGCTCTCAATTTCCGAATTCCACTGCTCCAGGTTGTAAAGCAGCGCACCAAGGAGAAGCAGAGTCCCAAACTCCTACGGCACCACTACTTTCCCTTGGTAGCGCCGCACGCATAGAGATGGTTCTCGAACGACTTCCCTCCATGGCCACGATTCTACGCGGACGACACTGGCGCCAAGGTCTAGGTCAAAGCCGCACGCAAAATTCGTCTCTCTTGCGTCTGAGGGACATTGAAAAGGTCGTAAGCTTCCACGGTATAGGCGCTCAGTCTGAAGAGACCGCAGACATTGACGATGCGGCGCAGGAAGTTGAAGAACAACACGGTGTTCGAGGCGTCGAACAATGGGCGACAGATAAGTCGTCAGAGGAGGCAGAGCCACGGAAACGACGGCTGGGTATCAAACACCGAAACGTAGGTGGTGGTCGTTTGGAAGCAGAGAGTATTCCGTCGGTGCAGAAACTGGTGTTAAGTGATGATGATATTGAGGACTGACGATGTTTCTATTTTGTATACGACAAGTGTATGTATCTATTATCTGGCGTTTGTTAAAGACTTTGGCTTCATTGGGCATTTATATAGCATGTACTATTTATATCATGACAAGGTTAGATTGGTTATTTATTTTGGGTTGGTTTGCAGAATTTGTATGCATTTTGGTAGATATATCGACAATTGAGACAACTAGTGCTCTAATTTTCCAGTTACTGTACTTGTACAAAACGGCCTCTTCCACAACGACCAAGCCGAACAAATCACGCCATTGTTCCGAGATGCTCCATAGGAAGCCTTAGAACGCTAATCTCTTCGATATCTTACAGTCTCACTTGCTGTACATCCTTCCATTTCTCTACTCTATCAAAGCTTCAAGTCGGACGGTAGACTCGGATCTTGAACTTCATTGTCATAGAACTCAGTAGTCGATTTACCGCTCACCAGCCAGTCTCCGGGACTGAACCTCACCCAGGGCCCGAGAGCCACTCAGCACAGAAACGGTGCCGACGACGGCCAGCAGAGGCAGGACCTGGAACAGGTTCCAGGCAGTGTAATACATGAAGAAGACGCCCTCCAGAGCAATGATAGAGCTGAAGAAGGTGACGTGGGGAACGGCAGCAGTCGACAGAGCTTTGCCCAGATGCGAGACGTTGGCGCCCATGGCAAGCCACTATTGATGGATTGTTAGTACAAACATCGCACAGCCAGAGACGGAGAATTGAGGGACTTACCGAGATGAAAAGAACAGGCAGAGCAGCGACGACGGCCAAAGCGAAGACGATAGAGATGATCTTGGGTGGGCTCTGCGCATCGGGGCGGAAGATGTGGCGAATTTCGGGCTTCTTCTCATAGCGTTCGGGGGCCTCGACAACGGGCTTGGTATCCGCCTTGGGAACAATAGTAAAAACCTCCTTCTTCAGTGGCTTAGCGTCCTTATCGAAGGATCCCAGCACGACAGTTGCCTGCAGGGCATCAGCGGCGAGCAGAGGGGCGGGGATATCGCGGTAGGCGAACTTGGCCACGGACTTGCCGTTGTCGCGCACGGCGAAGCCAAAGGGCGCTTCGAGACCAGAAACGGCATCGCGTAGAAGTAGCATGGCCTGGTGAGGCTTAGCGCCGGAGGGGGAGCTGAGAGACGGTGTCAGCGTCACGATGATGTTGTCGGTCGGCTCAATATCGAGGGCCTTGGAGGTAGGCTTGGTAGACGAGAAACTGTGGGTGGGTTACAAAGAGATGGTTAGAATTGGAGATGTATAGCGAAACATGGAGAAAGAGGGGAGAGATCGAGATGAACGAACCTGACGGACTGGACTTCGCCCTTCTTAGGCTTGATCTTGATGCTGCCGTCCTTGAAGTCCCAGGTGGCGGCGCTGACGGCGCTGGCAGCCAAAAGCAGAGTAGAAAGCGACGGGATTAATCTCATGATGGGCTAACGGGTGTGATGGGTTGCTCTAGATGGTAGAAAAGTATCGAAGACGGAGATAAAAAGCTGGATTGGGTGATGTGAAAGCTTCGAATGTGGTGAGGAAATAAAAGAAGGACAGCGTCGCAAAGCTGTGATGGAGTCGTCAAAGCACAAGTTTCTAATAGAAGCCAGCTATAACGTATAGTCGAAATTCTATGCAGTGAATCTTTTAAGGGCAATAATAACGTATTAGCTTGGGATGTACAGGCCAATTTGGATCTGTACTTGGTTCTCTAGTAGAACAAAAATAAAACAAAAACGTATCAAAGATCAAGAATCAGGAAAGAAAAAAAAAGAACAAAGAATGGTAAAAAAGCGAAACGTCACCAACTTGTTCTATTCAGACAATGTCGAACGTCGTAATCGCAGCCAGGGCGCCCTGGCTACACTAAATGCTCTAAGCTTTTTTTGCTGGCGCAATTAACTAGTTCCAAGAAGGACAGCTATAAGCTACTTGTGTGGCGCTCGCATTGCGTGGCTGTGGCGCGAAATAATGGGGCCGCTACTGTGAAACTATAAAAACAACATGCCATGTGTGGCGCATTGACTTTTGTTAATCATGATATAAGAGAGTTGGGTTTGCTCGTAACCAAGATTCAATTTAGATAGATGTCATGTCCATTACTGAAAGCAAGGAAAAGAAAATAGCCGTTTTAAAAATAAAAATAAAAATAAAATGCTCGGTTGCGATACCTATCAATACCATTCGTTAATTCCCCTCGAAGCTTAAGATGTTGTGCTTCCGCTTATACGCTGAGTATAACTTTTCATGTAGTCAACCCGCTTATATCTCGCTCTACTATACAGAAAAAATCACCAGATTTAGCGTGTGTCTTGTATCGAAACGCAGCGTGAAAGATGCCACATGTAACATTTGCATCATTATACTTTAGAGCGATTCATTCCTTTACAGAGTGGTTTGTAGTACAGAACCGGTCAAGAACACATCACAGTATCCGCCTACGTGATACTACTCATAGAAATGTCGTTATAGCTCCGTCTTAAGTGCAAAATCACGGGCGTCGTGTTGGATATTCTTAGATCGACGCTTCTCAGAAGCCTGTTCATTGCGTACCTTTAAATCATTGTCATCCCGTTTTAACGTGCCCATCGACGACATGTATTGTTCCAGTTCCAACCATTCGATTGCAAAGGCCGTGATGAGCATGGCCCAGTCATGGCAAGACGCAATGTCTAAATGCACGCCGTCGTCTTCCATTTTATGCCAGACACTAGGGAACGGCCTGGGAATGATATGCAATACAGGAACACCACGCACCATAAACGGTACGTGATCGTCAGATATGCCGCTGGATCCACGGAAGTCCTCGTTGGATTTGTTGATGTCGGGTAGAAATGGGCTCACTACTGTCGATTGTAGCTGGCCAAGCCGTCTCAGGCGTTGCTCGAGTCGTGCCATGTTACGGTAGGCCCAGTGTGTCGTGGCAAAGTACGACGGGACATTGGGGTTCGGTGCGCCGAGAAGGTCGATTAGAAGAAAAAGATCAATGGCGTTGATTGGGCTGCGGTAGGCAGATAGAGCCGGGTAGACTTCAGTGTCCCATTGTTCCGCAAGAGCTCTGAAGTGATGGTGGTAGGATAGGGTCAGTTCACACATTCCAGGAGTAATCATATACTCTATTGAGTATTCGTTGTTCTCACCTTGATCCGTAAAGAGAGTCGTCGTCTGTCCACTCGATCCATGCCTCCTCGCCGTCCAGCAGCAAGATTTGGACACCTTCATCTTCCTCCATAGAAGCATCACCACTATCCTCCATGGCCTGCCACTTGGCCGTCAAGGCCGCATCGATACTGCGCGCCACATGCATTAACATGGCACAAGGTGCAGCACTGTCCGTAGCGCCGATGAAGCCATCGGGCTCGACTTTGCTATCATAGTGCGCCACCAACGTCAGCCGGCCCGTATCACCGGTAGTCGACCACGGCGGGTCCCGTGTGAAGATTAAGTTCGCAAAGGGAACTTGCCGATCTCCAGTAGCAGGAGTCTTGCTTGTCAGGTTGTGGATATCGAGCTTCCATTTGGGCAGGTTCTTGCTGAAGAAGTCGATGAAGTGGTTCTGAGCGGCGATCTGGCCCGACGTTCCGGGGACACGTGTGATCAGCAGCGGTGCCAATAGGCCATGGGCATTGTCAATATCAAAGTCGGAACCAGCTGACGGCAGACCATGAAGTGCATCTTCGCTCAACTCTTGAAAGCCGGTAACTGCTGGCACGGCTAGAGATGTCCATAGCAACAGAGTTCGCAGTAGCGAAGACGGTGAAGCCACGCCTAGCAGTGGAAGCTTATTGTTTGTCATAATCTTAGTTCCAACTCCCATTAATTTCCAGTCCAGTCTAACAGAATATCGTTGGCCCCAAACCCCAATTGATGACTCCGTACTTAAGTCAGATACTGTGGTCAAATGTAGGATGGGTACCGCGACGATTTTGGTAGCTTCAATGGCGAGCGACAGAACCAGTCAAGGCCTGAAAATGAAGCAGAAAGGAATAAATTCACTAAAGAATCAAAAATGGCAAGATAAAACACACAACACAGCACAATATAACGAAAAATAACAAAAAGCTAGTAAAAAGGAAAAGAAATAGAGTAATTCAAACCAAGGCTTTCCATTTACTATCTCAACTACGTCGTCTCGAAACAAGGCAACTGCCACTTTAGCTACAAACACTTATGTATACAAGATACGCCGATGGTTCTTTCAACTCCCCAAATTGACCCACTATTGTTGCTTCAGCACTGCACAAAGCAGTAACTCCCCTACCTTTTGCAGTGTTACAAGCTAGTGCATGTAATGTATATATGTACGATTATCAGAGCAGTTGCATGCCAAGATATCTTACAGTGTCACGTGCAAAATATCAGTGCCATTCTCAATAATTTTATAAGTGAACATATATGGTAATATAGGCACAAGATGGCACTTCACGGCTGAACACAACCAAAAAGAGCTTAAGGGAAAACATCGGAAAGGAAAGGAACCAAGTGAAAAAGACCAAACACTGAAGATAGTACAAAATCTAGTTCACTTATCCATTGGATAGAAGAGAGGTGAAACAAGAGCTCATGATACAAAGCTCCATGACATTGGGGGTATACAGACAACAAATAGAAAAACAAATGGTGTTAGTATTCATGTAGAGGTTCTTAACTATGGAGAAGACTGATAACAGCACCGCAATCTCTCTTTTTGAACTAAGATATCATAGGAAAAGCCACTCTCCTTACGCCGTAGAAGCCTCGTGATGGCTACAAGCAATCTCATCAAATCTCCAGTGCCATTAATCAGGTAGGTCTTTGACTCTGGATGTGCCGACTCGTCATTAAGATTGTTTTAAATTTTTGAAGTTCAAGGTACATAAAGCCAGCATAAAGAATTCCTCTCCTTAAATCTCTATTCCGTGTGCAACCTGGCCCTAAGTCCAACACTTATATACGATTTTTCTTACTTGAGTATAAAAGAAATTGAAAAAAGCAGTAACTATCCCAAAGTGGCGGTGTGGATCTCGGGTCAGGGAGATCCCAAAACAATAAATAAGTTCGAGTCAGGCGAAGCTAGCTATGACGGTTCATAACTTGCTAAGATATATCAAAAGAAAACAAAATAAGCCTCTTGCCTCAAAATATAAGAAGATCATGGAGTATCCCGCTTTATCGAGTTGTTGATGTGCTTTTGAAAATAAAAATTAGACGGCAAGTTGTTCATTCTGCTTTTTACTTAGTCAAAGTGAGAAAGCGAACATGAGTAAAGGCGGTGTCCCGATTGTGAGGTATGATTCCTAACTATTGATCTTCATATAGCCGTATTTAGAATTTTATCCATGATGTAGTTATTGCTATTGCAACAAATTGTAGGGTGGTAGAAACTATGAACAAGGTAAAGGGGATATTCTATCACATGTGGAAATATTCATAGTTGACAACCTTATATTATGATACTACCAAATTGTCTATATAAAAAAAAAGACTCTTCTACACCTTCACTCTACAGCCATTCAAGTTTGCATAGGATAATACTGCTTAGCCTTGTGCTCTGAAACTACACTGGCATGGTCAAATTCACTCTTTCTTGATGCTGCCCGCTCCTGAATCTCAGCCCTGTCGAAATCAATCTTACCAAGACAGACTAGAATAGACTTTCCCTGGAGATATTTCAGTCTTGAGTAGACATTAATCTCATTCTGAAGCAACCAGAGGGTACCCAAATGGATATGCAGTGACCTTGACTAGATTTCCAATAGCACCATACTGTTTCAACACACCAAGATCATTGTCGAGATTAGTATCCATTTGAGTCTTGATAGTTACCAGGAGTTGAGAGACCCCAATGACATGCTTATTCGAGGCAGTATCTGTGTTTGCCTTTCTGTGAAGTGAAACATTAGGACAATGTTCATCGAGACTCTGGTGAGGCACAATGCTATATAGGCATTGTTGTGTGCAGTATCTCTCTCGTGGAGGTCGTATAGGTACAGAGTCAGTAGTTCCAGTAGTTTGATGATCTGATGTCGAGCCAAGGTTGCTGTTGGTACTACTACTAGCGCTGTTGTCGGGGCTATCATTTCGAGATTGATCTCTATAGCGGTCAGGCAGGTAGATGAGTCTAGATTTCCGTTCGGCCTGTGTTTGTTGGCTATCCATTGGCTGTTCGAGGGACAAAAGTGATAGTGTCAAGATATGGGCAACTGGTGTCTACTTGATAGAATCGATCTCTACTTCAATGACCTGGGGATCTTAAGGACCATCTTCCTCTGTACGGAGTGGTATACTAGATATAGACTCTTGAGGAATAGGAAGATAGTAGGATAATATATTGGGATCATCTTTATCTACATAAAGAAAGACAAAGCATTCACCAGTTGTGATATATCCATACTGAAGCCCAGAGTTTATCAGATAGTGAAAGATTTGGGTTATAGCATAAGCAGTGAACTGGCAGCGCCTGTTGAATGTGCCCTCCTCAGTTTCATCTTTGGTGGCATTGATTTTTTCCCCGCAACAAGGTCATAGGAGACAGATGGCTCGGCATTAGATAAATATACAAGAGGGGTCTCATGAGCAGCCTTGTATTCCACAACAAGCAAGTTCCTCTCTGTGTCTTCACGAATTTCAAGATTTCTGTATCCTGTCGCAGTACAATCAGCATCGAAGCGTCGGTTTTGTAAAGATGACTTGGCCGCAGAACTATCATTTGTAGAAGTAAGAGATCTGAATCGCTTTTTGCTGGATCTTTCCTTGGGTAGATACAGAAGAGGCCCAACATTGTCTGCTACATTTGATGGGCTATCATTTGGGGGGCTGTCGGTATCCGAGAGGTCAGAATCTGATGTGCCAAGATTTGAAGGGCTGTCGTTCATGGAAACACAAGCTGGTCGACTAGGGCAGATTGAAGATTCGTTTGCCAATTGAGACCACATAATGTCGTGAGTTGACATCGGAACTCACATTTTCGATAGAATCGTATGCTGTTTTCTTGCCATGTTCCTTATGCTACAAAAATGGGATGATAATAGTTTCAAGAAAAAAAGACAACATGATCCTCACATGACAATGGCTTTGTTGGAGGCAATACTGCTAAAGCTTGGAAATAGTTCTTGTTCGCCGAAGAAAGTATAGAACTGAGTGAACTTTTGTTCATGAATGCTCTCGAAATTTATCCAAGACTTCAAAAGACGTGGATATAGCCGATTATGGACTGGAGTAGGCCCACCAGTTGTATGGTATTCTTTATTTGGCTCCAGTGTCAATGCTTGGCAATTGAGTGAAAAATCTTTGTAAAGAGCTGTTAAGAAGTTAGTTAGAACACACAATGAACTATTGAGCAGCTTCTTTCTCGAGCCGTTCCTTCTCGGTGCGTGGATTGGCTTGTGCGGGCTTTCTGGCGTTTTCCTCGTCGCACCGCCTTAGATCTTCTTCATACTTTTGCTTTTGTTTTTGGAGAGCTTCCTCAACAGCCGCCCTGTCTTGATCAAGTTGGGTTTGGCTTGACATTGATTCAGGGTGCTTCCGCTTCATCAATTTCATTACCCATAATTGGCAAATCGATTTGTGAGTAGAGAAACGGAAGAATAGGTGATATGTAGTTATATAGAGGTGTTTTGCAATGATAGATAGAGAAATCAAGATCAAGTATTTTGAAGTGAAAGGTGTAGTTGATTGTTGTTGATGTCTAAGGTGACAAGGTTAGGTAGCTACCATAGTTTAGAGATACCTTTGTCGTCATGTGACACTATACCAAGTAGAACAACAGAGACAAATCTTGATGTCATCTCATAATTATAATCCAAAGTTAATGGTAGCTATAGCATCAATTTGAAAGCTTTGACATGATAACAAACAATCACGCTCAATATTTGAGCTATATATTGTACTCCAAAGTGCTCAAATCCGATTGTATCCAACACTCTAGTTTTGTAATTTGAGAAGGCCAAGTGACGTACTAGATGGCTTGTCTAGTTAATGATTTTTACCTGTGAGCTTTTGATTTCTCTTTTCCATTGCGACAACAATAAAAGGTGAACCTGGTTAGACACATAATTGCTCCAAATAACTAACACCAGCAAAATAGGTTACTTAAGTTGTTCAATACTTTTGTCTATTGACAAATTGTAGAGTCATCTCCTTCCCATCGTCAATGAATCAAGTCGAGTCAAAGGTCGAAAAGAGATTAAGCTAAAGATAGCAAAAGATCAAGAGATAAAATATAAGAGATGGTATATGATACGATACGATTATCTTGTCTGTCCTTTCTTATTACGACTAATGGAAAGAGATTACTTTGGACAAGCAGAACAGCTTCGGGCCTGTCTTTATTTTGCTCAAGAATCTACCGTTTTTTTACGTCCAGGCTATCCTGTAGAAAGACCTAGTAGAAGGTTTTCCCTTTGGCATATACATAGCTATGTATCTTCTCGTCTATGTTTAGTAAAGAAAATCTCAGGACCAATGGCCGAGCGTACAATTCACGCTTTCTATGCTATAAGCTACAAGTCTATGTATCCAGATTCTAAGCGACCACCGAGATGAACACATGGTGTTTCTACGGACGTCTGTCTATCTTCCTCTTCCTTTAGAGGGCAGATGGTTGAGTATAAGCAAAAGTAGTAATGTAGGTTTTCCTTTTTTCCTCTTTGTATCTCTTCTCTCTCTTCATTCTTCCTCCTCGCCATCGTCGACATCCTGCTTGAAAATGACCTTCTCAGCCATAGCCAAACATCTACGTACCGGCAAGCCAACGACATTATCAACGCTACCATCGATACGGTCGACCAGTACCATACCACCGGTGCCCTGAATAGCGTAGCCACCAGCCTTATCGACGCCCTCGCCAGTCTTAACATAGGCCTCGATGACATCGTCAGGCAAGCCATCTGACTCTGAAGCAAACCACACCTTTGTTTCCTCGGTATGCGACTCCATCTCATAGCCGGGATGGCGCGCATCCTCACGCGGTGCCATGACGCACACGCTGCTTAGTACTAGATGATACTCGGTGTCGCGCAGCAGCTTGAGCATGCGCACGTGGTCAGCCCCGCTACGCGGCTTTTCGATGATGCGGCCGTCACGCGATACGATTATGGTGTCAGCAGCAATGACTAACGTCGGGTCGACGAGGCTACTGTCGGCTTCGCCCTCAGCTATCACGGCCTGGTAGATATTAAGGGCCTTTTGCCGCGCCGTCTCGGCAACGTATTCGTGCGGTGTGTGGGTTTTCTTGTCAACGTTTTCCGGTTGTGTAGATGCGCGGATCTCGAGGTTGTTCAAGCCGATCTAGAGACATGACAGACGTTATGGTTAGTCCATGTGGTCGAGCAGAAGGGGGGTGAAGGGGAGACAGAAAAGCGCATGACGTAATCACCCAGTCGCTTCATTACTAGGTTTTGTCAGCGGCTCTTTGTTTTCTTGTCTTGTACTTTTCTTACCTGGCCTAACAACGCCCGGCGACGAGGAGAGGAAGATGCCAGAATCACTCTCTGGCCACGCAAGTGCATGATGATTGGGATCTGGAGGAGGGCCGGACCGCGACGCATCGGCGGCTTTTGCGGCGGCGATTTGGGCGTATCGGCATCGTCGATATCGATGAGGGTTTGTTTTTCCGGGTCACTCATGATTTGGGTGTCTGGGGGGGGTGGGGGTGTCTAAGAAGGATAAGACAGCAAAGATGACGGGCCCAAAGAGTGTGAAGAATTGGTGATATATCTAGACCGGCTGGTTTTAGGCAGCAAGTTATCTTGCGACTATAACAGAAAGAGACCTTTTCAACTTAGCATGAAGGAAAAGAAAGGGAAAAAAGGCCGGCGGAGACACAGTTGCGGGTTGCAGTCAAGCTTTCGGATGCTTTAGAATCAGGGATTAGTTAGTCTCTAATGAGAGGTTCCGGGTTTAGAAGCTCTAGCACTCTGGAATAAGCTTCCCAACAGGCCCTAAGGATAGTCCTAGATCAGCACAGCCTCGCTATCAGTCAGCAGCTGAAACAACCTAATCACGGCCAAGATACAGGCGGGTAACCACTAAGGCGCAGCTCAAGCTACTCTACAGTCAAGACTTCGACCGCCGGAGCTTCTACAGCCGTGACTTGACTATATTTTACGTCTTCTGCAACCGTGGTACCGAAGTCACTAATACAAAATTAAGGTCCCTTTTGGGGGGGTTTTCTTTTTTTTTTTGGCTTATTTTCTTCATGTTGTAAGGGTCTTTTAGGCTGTAGTAGCTACTGCGGTGAATAGTAGCACGACGTTCTGTTACATGACAAGTCAGGCTTTGCAGAACCAAAACAAACTTTGAGTCTTAAGAATAGACCCGGAAATAGCTCTCTAAATGCAGTCTAAAGAACAATCTCTTGAAATTAGAACTAGTCAATGTACAGAACAGCCATGTGCTTATATTTCACGACATGTCATGATGGTATATTGCTGTCAAGCTATCGAAGAGCATCGCTTGGTTTTGATAGCGGGCAGCTTTGTTTGCAGGGTCATTAGGTACAAGGGTTAAGGTGGGTTGGCTGAGAAATAGAGAAATACAGGCGGTCTCTTCAAGGCATTAGCATTCCCGCCGTGCTCGTCTCTTCTTCTGTTCGTGACAAACGCCTTCATGAGCTCTGATTCCTTTGTTTGAGGCTTTATCTTCTCGTCTATCAGCCAAGCATCACACAGCCTTCTCGAGGCTATCGGGCTTGTTCGGCCAGTTTGATATATCAATATTCTGCTTTTTCTTTCGTGGTGAACTGAGCTAGCCTATATTATTCCTCTTTTTTATGCGTCTCTAATCTCGAATAAATTAGCCTGTTTTGTTGCTTGGCCAGAATTTCAATCGCCATCGCACTTTCACATGCATTTTCTTTTGCCAATCTGTAATTTTGTAGGCAAGAGAAATCAAGAGCAAAATAAAAACAAAACAAAGCGCCAGCTCTACGCAGCAACGAGAACCAGAGTTCTAGAACTATAAAACTGTGTCTAGCTCTAGTGAGAAGACGCTTATTATTCTTTGTATCTGCTCTTATTAGCTCGCCTTTGTCTTGCTGCTTCTCTTTTTGCCTACGATCTTTCGTTCTTCCATCTAGACCGGGGAAGCCAAAGCGAGACATCTTGCTTCTTTTCTGCAGCTCAAACTGCCTATCCTCACATTAGTCTTCGCTTTTTGACCTAGCATCGGATCATGTCGGACAGCGGCCAGTCGCCGAACGAGGAGGAGAAGCCGCGACTGACCGACGACCAAAAGAAGCAGAATCACATTGCATCTGGTACACTCATCTCTCTCTTCGACTCTCTGTCTCTCTTCCTTTCCTCTCGCTGACACTATGCAGAAAAGAAACGCCGACAGGCTATCCGCGACGGCTTCGATACACTGTGTAGCCTGGTGCCCGGACTAGAAGGCCAAGGCCGGTCGGAAGGCCTAGTGCTGGGCCGCGCTGTCGAATACATGAAAGAACAGGTCGAGCGGCGCCGTGAACTGATTGACCGGCTGGAACACGCCGGTGTTGAGGTGAACGACTCGTACAAGAAGTGAGTTACCGTAGACCTAAAGAACCAGCTGTTGTCGATGTACGCAAACTAACTGTCTCGCTCTATCAAAACAAAAGACCAATCGCAAACGCCGAGAAGTCACTGGTTCCGCGACGAACGCTGAACTTTGACGATGCGCAGTCACCATAGCGCCCTGATTCTTTCTTTCTCTCTTCTCCCATTCTTCTCTTCATGCTCTTTTTCCCTTCCCTTCTTCTTCTTTGTTACTCTCTTGTTAATGGCGTTCGTCATAGGGCAGGTCTCTACTTCTGCTGACTTGGGCGAAATATCACGTGCTTTTTTGTTCATACTGTTCCTTGTGTTTGGTTCTGGTTCTTGTATTCGTCAACTACTGACTACTGCTAATTTACAATTGCTACTGCTTTTGCTACATCTTCGTACAGGGGCCATCGCCACATATGTATGTATATACACATTGGCTGTTTTTTCTTCATCTTTTTTTACACGGTCTACTGGAATGTAGCCACCAACTCTCGCATCAGCTCTAGTAGCTGCTCTGGCATCATGATTGCTCTGTTCTGAATCTTTCCATCTGGGCCGGCGGGCAGACTTGGTCCTGCCACAGAAACCACACCGTCCTGGATATCCTTCTCGCCGACAGTAATAAGTAGGCCGTAGCCTTTCTGCCGAGCTTCTCCGGCCTTCTTGCCGACGCTTTCGGAGCGAGAGTCAATTGCAACGCTCATGCCAGTTGGTTGCCGAAACGCCAAAGACTCGGGACTTCCGGGCTTAGGAAGTCCGTTAGTCGCGACTAGACGGCGCGCAGTTTCGTTGTGGCCCTCGAGGATGTCGCGGATCTTCTGGGCATAGGCTAGGATCTCGGGCGTGTCCTTGACGGTCAGGATGACGGCCTGGCGCGGGTTTAACCAGAACGGCCACTTACCGCCGGTGTTCTCGATAAGTAGAGCCATCATGCGCTCGACGGAGCCCAGCACGGCGCGGTGGATCATGACGGGCGTCGCGGGGCCGAAGACCCCGAGAAGCTCCGGGTCAGTGGTTGACTCGCCACGAGCCTCCAATTCCGGAGCCGGCGCCTGATAGTTAAGGCCGAAGCGCTTAGGCAGTTGGAAGTCGAGTTGCACGGTAGCAGTCTGGTGCTCCTTACCGTCGGAATCACGCAGGATGATGTCAATCTTGGGGCCGTAGAAGGCGCCATCACCGGCATTGACCGTCCAAGGCAACTCCGACTTGTCCAGCGCACGACGCAGCGCAGCTTCAGCGGCATCCCACTCAGTCTCACTGCCAATGTACTTATCGGGTCGTGTGCTTAGGGCCAAGCGGAAGCTGTTGGCACCGTCACCAGAGCCGAGACGCAGTACGTTGTACACGACGCGCACAAACTCTAGCGTCTTGCTGATCTCATCCTCGACTTGTATGGGCCGGCAGAAGATGTGGCCATCGTCTTGGTGGAAGCGACGCACGCGCGTTAGGCCCGATAGAGCACCGGACACCTCGTTGCGGTGTAGCGGACTAAAGTCGGCAAAGCGGATGGGAAGGTGGCGGTAACTACGGGCCTGGGCAGCGAAGAGGAGACAGTGACCCGGGCAGTTCATGGGCTTGAGGCCGTAGTCCTCATCTTCGATCTCGGTGATCTCAGCGGCTACGTGATTATGGCTGCAGCCATGGTCCTTGGCGAAGGCATCGAAGGCGGCTGTGGCCGGGCGATTTTGTTGTGAGCGGCCCATCACGGCATACATGTCTCCGGCATAGTTATCCCAATGGCCGGACTTTTGCCACAGCGTCTTCTTGTAGATAGTCGGCGTGATGACCTCATCGAAGCCATAATAGATATACTGCTTGCGAAGGAACTCGATGAGCCGGTTGAAGATGGTGGCACCGGCTGGTAAGAATAGTGGCGAGCCTGGACTATATAGCGACGTGGTAAAAAGATTCTGGCGCGTGCCGATCGAACGGTGGTCGGGCGGTTCCGTAGAGTCGGAAGGTGGTTGCCGATAGTGCTTTGGTCTTGACGATTCGCAGAGTCTGTTAGTTGTCGACAATGAACGGACCGGAGATACTTTCCATATCTGCGTCTGTGTTTGCGGAAGCCGAAGAAACGGCGTCAAGGGGCGGAATTGCACCATCGTGACCTGTCAATGGCTGAAGATGCACAAAGAGAAGGCTGCACAGAAATCCGACGATGTTTGAGATTTCAGCAAGGCTGATTGAACATTTGGTGGAAAACTCTAGTGCTGTTAGTTACAGATGACCTATGTGCTATATATGAGTTGGTCGGAACTAAATACAGGGGCTGTGCACTGGATGTACACTAAATCTAGCCAACCAAAGATATAATACAGCGGCTCATGGCGGGGCTAACCCCACCAATTCAGCCAGTTATACCCTGTAGCCCTTCTAAGCGGTCTTCTTATTCAACTTCTCTGCGGGGCCCTTCAAGCCGACGCCAAAAATCACACAAAGCCGCACCGCCAACATAACGAACGTGATCGCATTCGAGCCCGCCTCCTCGACACTCCACTGGCTCACATCAGCCCAAGCTGACCAGCCGCCCACAGCCTGAACCAAGCCCAGCGTGAACGGCACATCGCTAGCAACCATGGCGGCGCAAAGGGCCTTCCAGACGCGCACATCGGCGCTCTGTGTCGTGCGCAGAACAATGGCTCCGACGGCGGCAAAGTATAGCCATGCGCCGGCTAGACACGGATAGAGCCAGGCCGAACCGGCGGAAGAGGCGGCCGTCATTGCGGAGGGCGAGTGGCGCGTCATCATGCCGGCGAGTTGGGCGGGTCGGAAGAAGGCGAGGTAGGCGCCGTTGAGCGCGGTTAAGGGCTCGATCGTCGTTAGAAGAATCCGGAATATGACCGGATAGGCGTCGGCCGTGGGTGGAGAGGACATTGGGAGATATATAGCAGGGAGAGAGATCTAATAGTTGCAGAGTTGTGTTATTGCCGTAGGCGGTGTGTTGGGTGAGAAGTAAAATAGAGCGTACACAGTTATGTAAAAGCCTTGATATAATATGTGAGATAGGGTTATGATTCAAGATTTAGGGACCTGAAAATACTGGTAATATCACCGACGTAAATTGAAGGTAAGCCGTGAATAATTAAGTATATTTTATTGTAGGAAAAAAAAAACCTATCACTAACTTCTAGCCCTGTATGATTTTTATACGCCAAGATACAAGGCATGAATTGATCGATTGATAAACGCCCGGCCCGGCCGCACGGTGATAGACATATATATATTCGAGTTGACTTTGTTTGGCCGTACCTATCGCGACTTGATAGCAACATTCCTTCCTCTGGTCTCATTCTTCTACCCCGTCTTCTACTTTGCTCTTCTAATATCTTGATGTACTTCCACCATCAATGGACAGGAACTTACTTCCTCCACGATCCAATGCCATATCTATCCGCTCATTCTCCGCGCTTTTGATACGTTCTCTTGCCGCGTCCAGGCGTTCGACGCCCTTCTCGATGGTGTCGATGTGCACCTGCAGTGGAATCTTGCTGCCGCCCAACGTATGCTGCGCCAGCTCTGGCCCGGCTACACGTTCCCGCAGATCCTCTAGGCCTGCCTGCATGCTCTCCAACTCGACGATGAGCGCAGATACCTGCCGCACGGCCTGCGAGCGCTGAGCGTCGACGCGGCCCAAGAGAGCTAGCTGGTCTTCGAGATCGCTAACCCGCTCGGAGTTGCGCCCCATTAGCGTGCCTAGCGTCCACTTGACCGTGTTTAGCTGTGATGTGACGACACGCTCTTCGCGGTTCGCTACGGCGTAGATTAGAGAGAGGTGGTCTTCGGCCTGTGATAAAAGGCCTAGAATACACTGTGCTTCGAGGATTAGCCGTGTGATGCGGTCCGATACGAACGCCGTGTGCTCGATATATTTATCCAACAACGAGTTCTCCGAGAAACGCCGTGCCGGCGGCCCGCCGATGATCAGGTCGATGGGCAGTAAAAGTACGCGCGCTATTACGCCACGCTGTACGGCTTCAGCGCCTCCGTCGGTGATCTCGTGCTCGGCCAAGGCCGCCGAATCTAGGAACCGTAAAGTCCAGCGATTGATGCTGATGACGGCGTCGACGGCTGTACCGACGTGTGTGTTGAATAACTGTAGGTCACGTGCCGATGTGCGCGCCGTATTAATGTAGCTGTCAAAGTGTGACACGATCTCATCGCGTGCAGGCAGGTCGCTGTACCGCACGAGAGAGCGTAGGTCTCGCACGGCACTTTCCGAGTGCTTCATCTCGAGTGGCAGCGAGACGCCGTCTGAACTCTTCTCTAATACCTTCTCGAACTTGTTCTGCACAGAGATCAGCCCGTCGAACTCTACGCTGCCCGCTGCGTTGCTTGGGTAGTTGGCGAATGGGCTGACGCAGATGGAGAACGAACTGATGCCTGGTACGCGGCATAGGGGTGAGAATGCTGCTAGTAGGCTTTGGGTGAGCATCAGTTGTAGTATGTAGATGCCACCGCTGAAGAGATACACGGCGAGTAGTACGGCGAGCGGCTTCTGTGCAAAGCGGAAAGCATGGCCGATGACACCTAGTATCCACGCCAGCGTATCGAAGACGGCACCCGGGAGAGCGTCGTGTAGGCGGTCTACGACGGACGGGCCCTGTCGCTGTTGATTTCTCTGCTTTCGTTCGTAGTCCTCGTTGTAGTCGTCATTGTTGTGGGCGTAGTCGTCCGCCCGTATCTCTGACGTATGTAGGCGCCGCATGCCGCCATAGTTTGTGGCTCTGTCTGAAGCCACGGCCTGGCCCGTCCAAGGATCGATATCGATGCGCGGCATGATCAGTTGTTGTTCCTGTGCAAAATCACCGGCTGCGGTGTTTCCTAGACGTCCGGACACTCTGCGGCGTTGCGCAGCTGGAAGACTTGGTTGTAGCGGTGCCATAAGCACCCGGTCGTTGTCCGAGAAACTGTTGGTCTGCTGAGAGCTAATCGAGCCCGTACTATTACTGCTGTTATTATTGCGCCCTTGGCTTTGATTGCCGTGATTGCCTCCTCCGTCTGCGCGCGTGACATATGACGAGCCTAGATTGCTCCCGCTGCCGCCATCTTCGGATAAGAAGCTATGGCCAGGCTGCAATGCTTGCTGCTGCCGTAGTTGCTGATGGCTCATAAACTGCGGCGATGTCGATGAGTCGAACGACGATAGTCGCCTGTTGCTGTTCTGTGGCGAGTTGAACTGACTCTCGACAATGTTAGCGTCGAAACTGTCGTTGTCACCCTCAACTAGGCGCCAAGATTCGCCCATCACCGCAGCCGATGCCATACTAGATGATGAACTACGTTTCTGCGAACTCTGGTTATTGCCAGTCGTCGAGGCCGCCGCGGAATTCTTGCGGCGCTTTGCCATTTTGCCTTTTTTGTATGGTGAGTTTGAAGCCACGGAGAGTAACTAGTCAAGTTGGTGGTGATATGGTTGAGAAGATGATAAGTCGTCAGGCAAATGGTGATATTCGATAGATTTGATGACTGGGCTTGGAATTTCTAATGCCGAGACAAAACTTTGAAATTAAAAAAAAAACCAAGAGATGATAGAGGGAAAAGAGAAACAAAAAAAAAAGGGAGTCTTCAGGGAAATATTGAAAGATAACACAGGCTTTGCTGGTTTCTGGGCTGCCAACAAATAAGTGCGTTTTTCTTTTTTTTTCCATATAACCCAATCTGTCGAGTTTATTTTATGGCATGTGCGGATCTTGTTTATCGGGCATCAGGAAGGGAAAGAAGCCTTGTTTTAGTTTATTTTCAGATGTATTCACACACACAAAAAATAGTGATGAATATTTTGTTTCTTCTAATCAGAATCCCTACTACCATTGTCTTGCCTAGAAACAGGCACGGTTTTTGTCTTCAGATATCTTTGTCTAGATGCTCTATCCAGCATCAAAATCAACTGCCGCCTGCCTAATCCAGGGATACATCTTTGCCAACTCTAAGTCGAGCTCCTACATATTGTCTAGTTGTCCATAATATATTTAACACATTGTCCTTGATAATAGCGCTTATTCGCCAAGTCTATAGATGACTTTGAATATTCACATGTAGTGTGTGAATCTTTTTGTTTTTATCCCTTTCTGTTCCGCCCAACTGCCTTTATATTTCTTTTTAACCCTTACTTTATTCATGTTATCACTATTTTTAGCCTATCGATGCTCATCTATAATCTTGTAGTCACATGTCCTTTTCGTCGCAGTTTCTCTGATCGCGTGAATGTTTTTTTTTGTATAGTCTCGTCATCATAATCTGAATAATCCGAACCACATGCCTTAATTTAATTGATCACTTATCCTCTTGATAAAATCCAAGTCGATGATTTTAAAAGCTTGAACTTACTATGTAGATGAGATCCCACCCCGCACTTTGATCACTGTCTAATGATTAACCAACAAGCTCTAATAAAGCTTGACTTCTTGGCGCTAAAAGACACCCCACCATAGCTACTTACAGAGCATGTGACTAGGGTTATAATCAACTAGGGCTTTATATCACCAAACGATGAACATATTTGAGTTCAAGCTCAAATGATGAAGAAGTAAACGGTCATGATGATATAGAATTGACAAGATATAACATAGATGATATACAAAGAAACCCATAGGGGAAGCCATTAAAACAAAACAAATAAAACGCCGTATCCTAATAAGCTCCCAGAACCTATCCCTATGCCGATGCCGTCCTAGTGATTTACAATATTTAAAAAGTCCCCTTCCCTCCCAGATATTCTAGTAGTAGCAACTCAGAATGAATGCAGAAAAACAAAAACCAAAAAAGTACGCCTATCCATACCCAAAAATGCTCTTGTGATATATATCCAAGTAAATGTTCAATATAACGTAGTTGTAATCATAACAGTCCCTTCGTCTTACCCGAGAGTAGGGAACATTTTTGTTGCAGCTCGTCGCCCTAGATAGACACAAAGAGGTAAAGATTAGTATTTAGTTTACCAATCACTATTGCCAAGAAGACAGAACACGAGATACTCACAGAATGGACGCCCGTGTTGTTCGCGGCTCTCTTGCTCGAGCAACACCTGTGCGTATTGTCGCACCTGCTGTCGTCGTATCGTTCCCGGACTCTTACGCCCTTCAACTTGCACCAACCCGGGGCCTCCTGTAGCAGCCACCTTTTGTACATCTTCGGGCGATGGACTGGCCAAGACAACCTGTCTATTGAATCGCCAGCGACGCTTCTTATCATTGCCGGAGACCGAGGTCGGAGTAGGTGCCAACGGTAAGCTGGCAAACGCATTAGTCGTGGTGTCGCGTGTGAAAATTCCTGCACTTGGTTGCGGCGCTGCTATTGGAGGCGGAGTTGTACAAGTAGCAACACGTTTGTCGGCTGTAGTATCGGCCTGCAATGTGAGACTGGTCGTGGCAACACCCTCGTGGATGGTCTCATTGGCGATTGCCGGTGTCACCTGCGGCTGTGGTAAGGCCTGTGTCGATATCGGCAGTGTTGATTGTGTCTTTTGAGGTGTGTGACCACCACGCACTGATCTAAACTTTGATGATACTGACGGAGCCCGAGTCATCTGCGGTACCGTGGGGTTACCAGGTCGAGTCTGCGAATTATAATCTCTTGTTGACCGCATCAGAATATTATCCGATACACGCAGCGCAAAATGCTTCCAGACCTTTCCAATGTACGGCAAGTGACTACTCTTCGATTCATCATCATCCACCATGACGTGGCCTCGTAATTTATGTATACGCCGCTCACGATGTACCATGCTGTTGGTTATTGGCGGGCAATAGCCCTTGGGTAACATCGACTGGCGACAGAGCGGACATAGCGAGCTGACATGGCCGAGAAACTCTTCGATACACTCAGCGTGAAAGATGTGGTAGCACGGAAGTTGGCGTATGATGGATACCCGATTTTCAAATGCGACGTCGCAGATCTGGCAACGGGGCTGATAGTTTGTGCCAACTGTTGTGTAATCCGAGCCGTCAGTGCTTCTATGGGTAGCTGTGCCGCTAGCTGAGGTTGAGACAACCTCTGAGATGGTCTTGTCGGGTCGTGATAGTCGACGTGTTCGTGCTGACGGTGTACTCGAGACGGGGGAAGCTGGTGGGGTCATGATCTCAGGATCGTAGCAATATGTGAAAAGCGGCAAGGTTTCTTTTATATGAGACATTGGAACTCGCAGTCTAGCAATACCCATGGCTTCGAGATCGACTCTGCCGTCTCTGGCACGGCGTTCGAGACGCTTTCGGCGGCTCCGCTGGATCCAGTGCATGAGAAATGACACTCCGGAGATCACAACAAGCAACGATACAATGACAATAATGAAGTACATCCACAGCGTTGGGCCCTCGCGGTCGTCTGTGACATGCATCTGGGTCCAGACGCGTACATAATCTTGGTCGTTTGGCCCGAACAGTTCGGTGATGTTGTCACTGTAAGGGACACTATCGATAGAGCCGGAATAGTCGGACAAAGCGGTTATCATCGACTTCCCCGAGTCATGCGGCACTGCGTATATGGGAAAGCGGTATTTCTTAGGCCAGCTCTTGTTACCCCCGTCTAAAGTCCAGAGGGAGGCATCGTGAGACTTTAGTGGATCATATTCGACATCTTTGTCAGGGCGGTAGAATATGAAGCCCTGGATAGAATCGTAGCGCACGGCGTCGAGATATGCCCGGGTACAGCTATCGTTGTACCAAGGCGCAATAGCAATGATCTTGTAGTTTGCTGGAGGCAGGTCTGCCTTTTTGGTGACATTCGATGGCAGGTACACCGGGTCTTCGTGCTGGCTTTTATAGCACGGGTGGGTTGTGGCAAGGTCGGGAACGTATAGAAGGCCTTGGAGGGTTCCGCTAGTGGTGGAGGCTTCATTCGTGGATATGGTAGTGAGATTCAGGTTGTAGTTGGATCCATATGCGATTTGGCTCTGGGTATCGGTTACATTAGCACTCGCGGCAGTAGCAGAAGAGCAGTTTGCAGTGCATGAACTCACGGAGAGGGCTGTGATATTCCGTATAATGGTGGACGCAGAGTTACCTGATCCGGACCAGGCAGGGTTACTGAATAAGAGCCTGTATCACATTTAACGTTGAGTTAGCATGCTGCGTAAGCAGGTCAAGGCAAGTCTGAAGCAAGTAGGTGCAGACGAAACTGTGAATATGAGAGACGATAGCGATGGCGTGGTGCGAGTAGGATAGATCGGTGCAATTCTATGCGAGAAGGCGGGACAACAAGACTTGTGATGATAGAGTCTCAGTGTGTCTAAGTCTGTATCAGGCAAACGGATTGTGTATACATAGCGACACTTCCAAGACTTATTTATACTTCAAAGGCAGACAGTAGACACATGTTTCCTCTTATTTTTCTAGAACAGGTGTAGGTTGCGAGGGATATCGGCGGAAGAAAGACTTTTTTTTTTCTCTTTCGTTCTCATTATCTTATACGTACACGACATTTTGGATCGCGGCGAGCGCTGTAAGACGTTAGTTTCCATATGCGAATGCCAAGGCTTGAAGGGCCAAGACTAGAGGGGCGGCTAGGCAAAGCAGCAGCAAGTCGTTTAAAGAGTTCCCCGGCCGGGCTGTCGATGCCAAGCCAAGCTATGTTCTGAACTAAACTAGGCTGAGCCAAGCTGTCCAGGCGGAACTGTAAATAGACGACATGGCATGCACCTGCAGGAGTCTTGTTGAGTGTACAAAAGAGCTTTACTCACACATATTCTATCGCACTCTGGGTGTCATTGGAGGAAATGCATCCTCGGGTTATAGGCGGTGCGAGCGGCAAGAACAAAAACAAGAAGGCGAGAAGGGACAGAAGCGTTCTGTTTTTTGGGGGGTTGAAAGGGTATGGTATAGTTCTGGTATAGCTGACGGGATGCTTATTGGGGGCGGCGCGATGGGAAGGACGCCGGAATTCAACCAAAGAGAAAAGTAGAATATAGAAACTTGGCTGAAGAAATATAAGAAAGGAAGAGAAAGGCGGAACGAATAGGCGAGGAGGAGAAATCTAGAATGCACAGCAGAAAATGAGAATGAGAATGAATAAAAGAACAGAGAAGAAGGTGAGACTGGTTAGTTGTAGACTATCGGCTCTAGCCGCACTATTGTATGTTGGAGTTCTTTGACTTTTTCTTTTCTTTTTCTTTCTTTGATTTCCAGTCAGACCAAACAAGAACAAGCTCGTTCGATAAGGCAAAAGACAGGCTTTTGGTTCTGGGAGGGGGGAGGTCAGTAACTTTATTCGAGTCCGGGTTTCTGCTCGGATGGAGATCAGGTATTTTCTATTTTCTCACGTAGCGCCCAGGTTGCCATATCAGGCTAAGCAGGCCCCGGGCCCAAACAAGTTTCTCAGTACTGGCTTGCATGGACAGTCGCAAAAAGAACAATATTAAAGCAAGAGAGATCAGGCCCGTACCAGGCAGATCGGAGCAAGAGAGTCTGTTCCTCCCCAGTCGATGATATTGCAGCGTATCCTACGACGACTGCCGATTGCAACGGCCTGTCTTCTGAGAGCGAGAGAAGTAGAGAGAAAAAGGGAAAAAGTACAGCTTGGGCCCTTGGTGGCCAAACCCAGGGAACAGGAATAATAGATAATAGATGGATATGGCCCCCAGACGGAGGACGGGAAAACGAAGGCCTGGAAGGACCAAGGCCAGCCAAAGCCAGCCAGAGCCAGCCCCAAAAACCAAAAGGGCTAACGAAAGAGGCGAGACCAGTAATATGGGGAACTAGTCCTTGGGTCTTGCATTTCTCTGCAGACAGACAAAGTCAGACAAGACCAGAAATGGCTCGGGAAATGCGGCACTAGATAAACACAACCTGTAGATAAATACGCGAAACGAAGAAGGAGATTCGAGAACAAACAAGGCTGGAGCACATCTCTCTATAAGCATAAAATAGATTAGGGATCGGGTTGTGGTTGTTGATAGCTGCATAACTGTATAGGGAAACAAGCATACAACAGGAAATCCCCAAAATGGAAATGGAAAGATCTCGTCTTCAGAGGCCCAAACAGGAACAAAGAAGGAAATAGACCGAAAGACAAGCACAGGCTATGGAAAGACAGAGCTCTCCTCGTGGGCTATCTTGCTTTCTCCCCCCTTCATTCATATTCATAGCATCTCGCTCCCAGCATCTTCGTAGTACTGATACATATGAATGGCGGTTGCGGCTGCGGCTACTGTTGCTGCTGTGACAGGGCCTTGAGTCCCGGTGCCACTACAGGTGGATCTTGCGTCTTGTTATTTAACTGATATTCCCAAGCCTGTCTATAGGAAGATGCCGACGAAGCGGACAAACAGGAAGAAAAAACAGACCCAGAAACCTCAGCTACCCCCTTCGTCATCGGCCTATGCTTGGCCCATCCTATTCTCTCCGTCTCTCTGACTCGCTGTTCATTGTTTGAGAATACAGGCAACTCTTGTTTGAGAAAGCACACTCTGATAGAAACACATCGATATATCACCTAAAAGAGACCAGAGATCCTAGCTTCTATTTGCTAACCCCCTGTCCGTAACTTGCAAAGAACGTGACAGAAGAATCGGACAAAGGATCAAATCATCAGTTAATCAAGCTGCCCATGTTTTCTTTTTTTCATTTTTTTTTTCAGCAGTCATTACTATATCATGAAGTTCCGATCTAGACACGTTTCCTGTCTTCCTATCCAGTGGCCGGAGGGAGAAGGAAAGAGAAGAAAGAGAATGGACAGTCATGACATCTAGCCGAGAAACTAACTGACGGACTATCAGAAACCAGAGTTGTGCTACTAGTGCTACTTGCTGCTAATGTCAGGAAGATTTGCATGGCCATGGCTAATGCACCTTTACCTTCTAGTGTCCGGGGGAGGATTAGCCTATGCCCCGCCTTCTTTTTTGCTCTGTCTTGTCTATTTGCTATTTCTCTCTAGAAACAGGATGGAAGAGACAGAAAGAAGAAGAAAGAAGCAAGTTATTTCGTCTGACGGTGACGAGGCGCAGCCATGCCAAGTTGTCTCTAGTTTTCGCTCAATATACTTACAACCAACTACAGTATAACTACAGTACAACTAACAAACCAGCGAAAACAATGATATCATCTATTATCTCATGGCGTCTTTACTCGGGTCAAGAAAAGCCAAGATGTCGCTAGTCTTGTGTTGAAGCACCGACTCGGCCTCTTCCCAACACCGTTTTCTTAGTCTCTCGTTGTCCATCAACTCAGCTTGCCCCAGATCAACCACTTGTTGATGCTTTTCCTTGCCCACCCTCGGCTCGTCTTTCCTCAACTCACCGCACGGGACAGGAAACAAAAGAAGGAGGAGCCCCGGGCGTTTTATTTTATTATAACATTAAATGCTGTATTTGTACGTACATGTAGCAACTAATCTAATCTTGATACTTGATTAAAGAATTATAGTTTGCTGCTGCGTTGCTTTGGGGTTCTGCAGATCACGATGCTCTGCGTTTTATTTCGCTGGAACTCGCTCTACTGTTCGCTCGACTGTTCGTACAGAAGAGAGAAAGACATCGATTAAGCTTGGCATGTCTCTATGCTTCCTAAATTGACGGCACTCTAATTAGCCACGCTGTGATCGGTTCTTCTCTCTTCCTGGTTTCAAACCCAGCCAGCCAGCAAAGTTCATGATCCGACCCTAATACTAATGACGATCGCTAACAAAAAAGTAATAATAGAAAAACAAGCTTTTTCTTATTCATCGCCCATTTGGAAAGGAAATAATTAATAATAACCCGGCTCTTGTTTTATGCCAAGCCTTCCATCGCCAAAAGCTTGTTCTTTTTCTTAGCTGCCATGTTCTTTTGTTTCTCACCGCTAAGGCTAAGAGATTCCCCCTACCAACAAAGTAACCAAGTACACACATCAAGTAGCATTTTATCCTACGACGATCAGCAGCTGAATTTGAATTGGTCCTTTGGCTTGGCATCGGTTGATTCATAAAAAGGTTTTAGTTCTTTTTTTCTTGTAAGTCTTTATTCTAGAGTCGGACGGAATGCTTGGAATTTCGTATCTCCGATGAACCAAAAAAAAGAAAGAAGAAAAGAATGGTAGAATCAAAATACCGGAGAGATATAAATCCAAATAACTATGCCTTTTTCTTTTTCCTTTTTAGTCTTGGAATCTTCCCATAGTCATCCAGTTCTATTTGGTTTCAAGAAACTGACTGACCTATCAGTCATAACTAACAGCTTGTTTATTATTCTGACAATTCTGACACGATGACCGACTCCAACAAAACAAAACAACGAAAATGCCAAATGTGTCCAACTAGCCACAGCTACAACTATAAATAAATTATATCCCTGATTAACCTGCCGTTTCGGATAAATATTGCCATGGTGCTTTCTTTCCCTTGATTCTTGTCTACGAAAGAAAAAACACGTTCACATCATGATCTTCAGTAATCACAACTATCACACAAATGATATCTCCTTCTTGTCAGGAAGTTTCTAGGTCATCTTGCCCACATTTACAGTCAATATATCAGTCACTTGAGCGTCCTTTCAGCCCATACAACACTAACTAGTCTCATTACATATCTATCACCCAATATTCAATTTCACCATCTTCTATCATGTCATGCATTTTGATTTCACTTCTGCTCCATTCACGTCACAGAGAAAGAAAAGTCCGTAGATAGGATTTCATATCATTTTATTTCCATAGGCGTAGAATATCAGCCAGAGACACTGTATACAACACGGTTTATAATTCAAGTCCAATGTCATCCTGCTGTTCTTTTTTTCTGTTTTGTTTTTGTCATACCAAAAAAAAAAAGTTCAACAACATGCCAGAGTCCTTGACGCAATATTCAAGCGCGGGGCATAGTAGTAAAGAAACCATGTGTGTTTACAGCGAACAGCAGAAGTTCTACCATCTACGCTCGTCTGAGTCCCGACCACCGTGACGGCGACCATCGTCACCGCCATAATCACCACGACCGCCATCATAGTTGCCTCCAGAGCCACCATAGCCTCCGGGGCCACCATAGCTTCCAGGGCCACCACCGTAGCTTTCTGACTGCTCCTCGCGGCGGCCATAGCTAGACTGCTCTGTGCGGCGGTTGTAGCTGTTGCTATCTTCATCGTCATCATCACGACGGCGAGACTGATGATGGCTGCTGTAGCTAGACTCTTGGCGCTCCTCGCCCCGGTTGTTTCCATAGTAGTCCGATGCAGCACCACTACCTCCGTAACCACTGGAGCTGTTGCCATATCTGTTGCTGCTGTTGTCATCGTCATCATCGTTGCGGCGACTGCTATGGTGGCTGCTGTAGGTGTTGCTAGAGTAGCTGGTCTCCTCGTTTTCATTACGGCGGTGTTGGTTGCTGCTAAATGTGCTGCTAGCATAGTTTCCGCTGCTTTGGTTCTGGCTTTGGGAGCTATGGCGGTTATCATCGTCGTCATCGTTGCCACTGGCTTTGCTCAGGAAGCTGCCAACAAGACCACCTAGGAAGCCGCCAGGAGAGGTAGGCTTCTCATCGGGGCGCTTGTACGACTGAAGGTTGACACCCGTGTTCTGGGAGACAAACCCGCTGAAAGCACCAGTGGCACCCTCCAGGATAGCACCGGCGGCAGCACCAGCGATACGATCCTCTATAGTCTCGGGCTCCTTGTTGCTAAACTGCTTGTGCATGTGTAAGCCACCGGTGCAGCCGTGGCCGTGGCCAGTGTCAACGACACCAGTCTTGTGGTTTTTGCCCTGCTGGACACCGTTGCGTGACAGATACTCACGGTAATTTCTCTGGCCATCGTCACCAAGGTCATTCCACCACTCCTTAATGACACTGTAGATCTTCTCACGACCTTGGCGGCGGGTGCTGTTACCAAGGTTGCGCTGGGCAGGGTGGACAAAGATACCGAAGATGCAGTTATCAATGACATCGCTCGGGTCATTGTCAGAGTCCATTGCCTCCATGATCTGGGGAACAACCCACTTGACCATAGTAGAAGCAGCCCGACCGGCAGGCTCGTTCAGGAGCTATTGTACACACAAAGTTAGTATATATATTCCCATATTTCTTCTCAAACTATTAGCAGCAGCACACGGGCTCTTACATTAGAGAAATGGTCCTTAGACAGCATCGAGTGCGTGGGGTTAGACGACTCGTCGTCAGTGAAGACAACATGCTGAGCAGCCTCACTGCTCTGAATGATCTCGTCGGAACCAGTCTTCATCTCTGAGCGCATCTGCTGGACAATAGGAACAATGGTGGGGGCAATGATGCTAAAGACCCAGATGGACAGCTGCTCCTCTAGTTGCTCGATAATCTTGGGGAGGATAGGAATCCTCTCAATCGCAGTAGAGATAGCCTTCAGGATGCTATCGTGGAACTCGATGGCGGGCATGATGCTCTCAAAGACCTGGCCAGTGTAGACAGCGAAAGCTTCGGGGTCACGAGGGGACACGGAAGTACCCTGCATCTGGGTAGTGGTAGCATTGGCCTGGATCTCGTCTAGCTCATCGCTCTTATGCTTACCGCCAAAGACACCATCGGGGATCTTATCCAGAAGCTCACGAAGTAGGCTGGTGTCCTTGTTCTTGGAGTCCTGAAGAGTGCCCTCAAGCTCCTCCAACTCGTTCTGTGCTAGTTTGTCGGAAACTACAACGCAGTAATGTGTTAGTTATCCGATACATCTTTTAATGACCGCCTGCTATGTTCATAGATATACAGCTGAATAGAAAATTCCATGCAACCAGGAATTATTTCACATGCCGTTAATGGAAGCAAAGCATACTTCTAGAATATGGACAAGAACCCTTATAGTTGCACTACAACCACGAGTAGACATTGCCGAATCTAGAAATGGATTTATTATAGGGCTAAACCACAATGGCAACGGCGTTTGATTTTTATATCGGGCTGTTTTTCTGACGTACCTTCACCAGTGACAGAGTGCAAGAAATCGACACCACCGAAAGTACCGGTAACGATGGGGTAAACCTCATCATTGACACCCTCGATCTGAAGCTTGGTGTTACGGCCGACGTGAGGGAAAACTTCACGCTCGCCCAGCTCGATCAGAGCCAGTTCGATGTAGTTGCTGTGGGCAAAGTAGTCTGTGCGTTATGTCAGTATTCCGCATTACCCTATTGAGCGTGTAATCCACCTAGAATGTTTCCTAAACTGACCCTCGAGACAATGCAAGGCGGTACCCAGCAGACGCAGAGACTCGTACTTGTCGGCCTTGTCGCGACCATCACGGTAGGCACGACCATGTTCGATACACTTCTCGAAAAGCTTGCGACAGTGGCCAGAAGCAGTAGTAATGCGGACATTTTCGTTGGCAATATAGTTCTTCAGGCCGGTCTCGGGATCGACGGCCAGTTCGACCTCCTCGTCAACGGGGCCTCTCAGGCGACGATCGTATTGACGGGCATCAACGTTGTCAGCATAGTCCTTGGGGTTGTCGATGTGCTCCTCGGGGCGGTAGCAACCCAGACGCTCGGCAGTGACCTCGAATTCACCAGAGCCGTAACCAAATGTCAGGAAGCCGAGAATCGAGAGTAGAAGACGGATGGCCTCGGCGGAGACATTCTTGACGGTGCCGACATCGACTGCCTGTGAGTAATCGCGGAGCCAGTTACCGAAGTAGACTCGGGAGATCTGGAGCTTGTTGAACTTCTTGCCGTTGAGAGCGCTGGCCATGGATAGGACGGCGAGGGCATCTTCGATATCACCGTGACGCCCTATAGAGAAGTTACGATGCGGGTTAGTATCTGGCGGCGAGATAGAGTTTGGAGACAACATTGGACGTACAGTTCTGGCCTTCGATCTTGGAAGCGCCGCCAATGTTACCAGCTCCAAAGGCGGCGGCAGGGCGGGTCATGAAGACCAGCACGGTCAGCAGCACCAGGAGTTGGGAAGGCTGCAGAGAGAACATGATTATATGCTGCGGTACCAGAACGCAGGTAAAGATATGGTAAGATGGGTGGTGTTTGATGGATGGATATGCTTGAAGCAACAAAGAAAGGAAGAAGAGAGAAGAAGAAGAAGAAAATAAGAATGGAAATGGACGGAAAGAAGGAGGGAGGAGGGCCCTTTCTAAAGAACTAACAAAGAATGGGGTCGAATGGTCAAATATCTGCAGGTAGCAGATCCAAAGCAATATCTAGGTGCAAATAGGTAACTACGGAGGTACCTGCCTGCCCTGGAACACAGCAGATGTAAACAAACGTGAACAAACGGAAGGCATTGCACGACCGAAGGGCAGTTTCCAGGCTACAACTCCTTCCCTCATGCTGGTTACGACGTTCTCCTTGTTTCGAGGATAACCTGGAGAGGGGAGCTGTATAGACGCCATACTGACGATTGAAACAGTACTAGAAAGCGCTGTCCTGCTACAGCACCGGTACGAGAAGGTAATCATCAATAGCAATGCGCTAAGCACTACATAATAAGTCAAAACAAAGCATATCAAGACATAGCGCAAAACGGAGGAGTTGGCAGGAAGGAGGGAGGGAACTGCCCAATTCTAAGCTCCCTCCTTCCCCCGCCAGGTCCAGCTGAAGAGAGGGGCAGAGCGACCGTTGGAGGGGTAGCTACTTGCTTTGCCGTTTCCTATGTTTTTTCTTCTATATCGTTCTGTCTCGTTCTGTCTCGCTCTTCATTATCAAGTTTCTTTATATCTCAATATGTACAACTATGCATAGTGTTTTCTGGCCGTTAGCATTTCCCGGCATTTGCATCTTGTTTTACGCAAATACGGCGTCACGAACTCGAATTATCGTGCTGCTGTTCTACTGTCGGCAGCTGCGGGGGCCAAGCCAATAGACTACGGGTGACATGTCGCATGGCCATCCCGAGCTCTTGTCCCAAGCTCAAGCTTAAGAGAAAAAATGCGACTGAAATGCTGCTAGACTGCCGTTTCAAATTAGCTGTGATGGGCCAATGTGCGTTTTACGTTTTGGCAGCGTCTCCTTGTGATATGCGCATTTAGTGGGCACCACAGAGCTCGTTTCAATTTTATTTTTGCATTTTTCTTCCTTTTTGTAGTGAGTCGCAGACAGCCTAATTTAGTGACCCCTCGGGTTGTAATAGCACTTCCAGGAACACAAGTAAAGGACAAAAGGCCACAAAAGACCCTAAAAACACCAAGGCTGGAATTAGCGGGGTGATCACGACCTTCACAGGACCTCGTAAGGAGCTAACGTCCAAT
This sequence comes from Davidsoniella eucalypti, assembly GCA_004009845.1. Classification (NCBI taxonomy): domain Eukaryota; kingdom Fungi; phylum Ascomycota; class Sordariomycetes; order Microascales; family Ceratocystidaceae; genus Davidsoniella; species Davidsoniella eucalypti. Next base: position 783,350 of record RMBW01000003.1, on the reverse strand, counting down.
CCCAAGGGTTCAGCTAACAACTCAAGCTAAAATAGCTCCAGAACTAGCCAACACTGCCAAAATGTTGCGCCTCCTGATAAAATAATGGCTAGATTGCATATGTATGTACATACATACTTTTTTTAATTCAAAAAAAAAAAAGTACAGAATGTACAAATATGATATCTTACAGCAAACTGCGGGGAATAAAGGCGGCCTCCCATTACAAGGAGACACTACAATTCGCAATTATACGCATCGATACGATGTAATCACTACCACAAGTCGAACCAGCGCAAGATTCCAAGCCATTGAATATATATTCATTCTTGATCTTCCCATCAGCGGCTGTCATGTCGCCGATGCGTCAAGCAATCAATCAATCGTGCCAGCCTAAGACGAGCATGTGGTTTGCTCAACTTGACTTGGTCGCTGTCCAGTTCAGGTCTCAATCTTCAAGTCTCTGTGACTATTGTGATCTTTACTGCTTAATGACCTGGTGCAGTAGATCAGCTTGACAAGCATCCCAAGCCCTTGCTCCCGTTTCACTTTCTGTTCGTTTGGTTGATTGGTTAAGTTTTTCCTCTTGTGCTGCTGAGCACATGGAGAGAACCAGGGTCTTAATCAGTCGGTTATCATGGTTCACTCTGTTGAGCAGCCAGCCAAAGGCATGATGTAATAGGCTAGGACTCTCGGACTTAGTATTGACAGGCAAGAGGCCGATCGTTAAATATTGATGAGCCTGCATGAATGTACGTACATATAGGTGGTTGGGTCAACCCTTATTTACAGGGCTTACACTTAGTCAATTACTGGCAAGTTTGTATACCAACGCTCGTTCTGAATACGAGAATATTGATAATGCTGTATGTGCGGTGATATACGATCATTAGGGTTGTTCATAACCCATATCAAGTAAAAAAGTATCGTTGAACGAGAAAGGATATTTGAGGTTCACCAATTCTTCTCGAATCAATTCTTTTATAATTTGGCTACCAGATAGCTATATTAAATGTTTTTTACGGCAAGTATGTTAAGTGTATTATGAAGCTGTTATATGACTAGTAGTTGAACCAACAATCGAGCCACACCTAGAAAAGGTTTCATTGTCAATGGTTTAATATAAGATTTTAACAACTCATTGTATAGGCATATTTACGAAGAAATAATTACATATGTTGGGATTAAAATTTGCTACGTTTTCATTTTGGCAAAGAAATAAAAATACATATAAAAAAGAACAGTGCAGTACTACGCTCAGATGTTTAGTACAAAAGTTGAAAGGCTAGTTGACGCGTTGGAATTGGCTACAGGTGGGCTGATAGTTTGGTTGGTCATGCCGATGAAAAGCAGTAGAAAAGAGGGATTCGGGTCTTGTTATACAGGCCGTCCAGTGTTGGGTAAATTTTGGGAAGCTTTAGTGTTGTGCTAAGGCAGGCCCTGACTTAATTACGGTAAGATAATTGCGAAGCACTGAAGTGATCTTAATTCTAGCTCTGGTACTGTTGTGACGATAGTCTTGCTATGATTTCAGTAAAAAGCAAAGCAAAACTGCGCGGACTATGGAAAAGAAGAGTCAAGGCTGTGGGGGCTCAGCAGAAGCCAGAAGGGCCTAAACGACCGATGATCGGCTAGCGAGGCGTTGATTATGACTTTCGATTTGGGGGGCGCGTGTGCCCCGACAAAAAAAAAAGAAGAAGAGCCAAATCGATGGGATAGCCAACCAAATTGGAGCAGCGGCCTTAATTTCTCCAGAATGTCCTGCAAATAATTGGAATTAACGCCCGATAAAATAACCAGCAGAGTAGAGATTAGCTACATTGGAAAGAAATTTGATTGCCTGATGAGGTGACAGACAGCTGACCTCACTATGTCTACGTAGCGCATTTTGAGTACACTAAAAGACACCGCCAGCTGGATTGTAGGGCTTGGGCTTTGATTTTAGACTGAAACCCCCCCAAAAGCGACAAAATCGCGCAACCAAGGCATTATTTTAGTCCTGGCTAAGCCTGTGGTGGATGTTCTGTTGTGCACTGCTAAGGGAAATAAAAGCTATTGGATTGGATTGGCTCACTTGGCCTGTCCCTTCGGGGTTTCTTCGCTCGTTTGGTCGGCTGTCCAAGCCAAGCGAACTGACTGGGCAATGGAAACACGAGCGCCAACCTCCCAGCGATTTCAGCGATGATGGCTTCAGGTGTCGCTGCCAGGTAGTGTCATAACAGAAGGTTCAAAGCCGGCTTCATTAGACGTCGCCATCCGGACTTTAGAAGGGCCTAAAACACCACCAAAAACCACTGCACAAGCACCCTGTGATATCAGAGAAGAACATCCGCACAACTGATGGCTCTTCACAGCTGCGATTTTCATGAGAATGCTGTCTACGAGGTCTCAAAGATTGAATCTTTTGTTATATCGATACATATGAGATACTTGTATGCACCTATTTCCGACTGTACCCGAGATTTTCGACGCTTGACGATTATGTGGTATGCAAGATAGAAGTGCATCGTTTTTCGAGTCCGCTGGTGAGATATTCATCGAATATTAGGAATAGTCCAGACGATAAAGAAAGTACTTGAGACTCATTAGTTCAGTTGGTGATTTTACGGTGAAGACTTGACGGCACTGAAAGAGCCACCAGAAAGCAAATTGGAAATAGCGATGCTGGCTGGAATCAGTGATCTGTGATTATTGGAACTGCTGGGTGGAAACGTTGTCATAAAGATATGAAATGAAATGAAATGAAGGACCTGCGATAAGCTTGGCTTTTGGAACCAGAACCACACCATAATTTCATGCCTATGCCTGCCTGACCAAAGCATGTCCTGTCCTCTGGCCTCTGACCATACCCGCTGCAAGCCGTTTCTAGTCGCGTTCAGTGTCCTCTAAAAGAAGGCCAAGCGATAAGAAATCAATCCCAAGGCCGATAGAATGGGCTCAGTTGATTCAACCCCCATTCCATCTAGGATAGGCGAGTAGCCTAATGTCATAGTTGAAAAACAAAAGGCAAAGCTGTGAAGAAAAAAAACAGAATAGAGAAATCAGTCAGCGCAGCGCAGGACCGAATGCTGCCTGATTTGCACCCAAGCATGGACACACTGCGAGTTAAGAAAAAAAACACAGTGAGGATAATGTGGTCAGGCGGATGATTCTACTGTACGCGACATCAAAACAAAGCACCAAATAGGAAACTTTCAGTGGCACAGAGAGTTCGACGGGTACACGGTTAGTGATGGACATCTCGTAAAAGTATTCATACATGCGGCTGACTCTAGCTGTGCCTATGTATCGCGTTCAGCTGGCTGCTAGCAGGGAGACTTATAGTAGCTATGTCAATGCACTTTTGACCCCAATGGCATGCAGGCTATGTTACTGTGCTGTCTAGTGGTACTCTGACCGGTAAGTGGTCCCCTGCAAGACACAGTGCGCGATTGAATTGTAGTGGGCCCTGCAAGACAGGCGTAAAAAGAAAAGAAAAGGACAACAACATTGGCAAAAGTTGAGGCCCCCCTGTATGGCGATTTTTTGATGTGGTGCAGGCGTGAGAAACAATTGTGGTAGACTAAACTAGCACAGAGAGAGCAAAACAGGCACCAAGATAACAGAAGGGTAATGGTTTTAATACATAATTAAAAGCGTAGCACCTGCTACAGTCGCCTAGGACCCATCCAATCAGCGCATTACATTCAGCAGCGCCAGGAAAAAAAAAGCAAAAAAAAGGGCCACACACCCCCGACGCACTGGAAATTTTGTCTGAAAAAAGTTGGAAGCCCCGAAAAAAAAAAAAAAAACGCGCTGCACACAATAACAACTGGAACAAGAAAAAAAAAAGAAGCCCATAAAAAAAATTTACACAACAAGTAAAAAAAAGCTGGAGGAGCCAGGAGGAGTTACTGATTAGCAGCAGCCTGACAGGCCCTTCAAAAAAGAATAAAGCTGGGCCAGTACCCCAGCAAACGCGCCCCCCAGGCTGTTCTGGTTCTACTTTTCCTCTCTTTCTATCTCTTTATCACCCCCTCCAACTTGCCTTTCTTACTTTTTCTTCAGAGGCTTCTCAATCATCGCCAGTCCACTGACCACTCTCTATTTTTCTGGCCACTATTTCACTATAATTCTTTTTTAAAAGCTCTTCTTCAATATACTCCACTACCCTGCCCACTGTCGTCCATATTACTGACGCGCTTAGGCTTCTACCATCAACAGAAGCACTACAACAACATCAATTGAATTAGGCCTCTAAACACAGGGCCTCGTTAACCCATTTCAATTCCACCTGAAGGGACAACGAAAATTAATACCAAGCCTAAAAAACAACAATGGCCCGCCCCTCTAAAGCCAACAAGGCCGCCGCCACGGCTACTGGAGTCGTCAACGTTGCTCCCGCTTCTGTGATTCCCGGCAACAATATCGTGGCTGCTCCGCGCCCGCCTGTCATCGATGTTGACAACTTCATTCGCGTTCGCGACTCGGTAAGCCCTCCAATCTACTCGTTTTTCTGCTGCACACTGTAACAATACTAACTGTACATCTCTACAGGTCTATGGCCGGCTCACTATCATTCAGCAGCTGATCAAGTCGTTTAGCGACGACTACCTGCGCCAAACCAACCTGCTTCTGGGTCTGAGCACCCCGCCCGATGGCACTGAGGATGTCTTGGCCAACCTGGAGGCGACGATGTCGGCAGCCCTAAGCGGTGGCCCGGTACTGCTACCAACGCTGCCAGTTGTCGAGGAGAAGAAGGAGCGCAAGAAGCGTACCCACGACCCCAACGCCCCCAAGCGTCCCTTGACGCCGTACTTTTTGTACATGCAGACTGCTCGTCCCATTATTGCCAACGACCTCGGCACCGAGGCCCCCAAGCGTGCCGTCCAAGACGAAGGTCAGCGTCGTTGGGCCTCTATGGATGTCACCGAGAAGCGCATGTGGAACCAGGCCTACCAGTACAACCTGCGCCTGTACAACGCCCGCGTCCACTCATACAAGCACGGTAACCCCGATGCCAAGGACATGACTGATGAAGATGCCCTGAAGTATGCCAACGATCACAGCATCTTCACTCCTTCCGATGATCACGCCGAGCAGAACTCGATAAACGATCAGCTCCAGGCTGTTTCGGGTACCATCGACGCTCAGGGCGAGGATGATGCCGACCTCTCCACTGTTACTACCGCGAAGGCTAAGAAGCCCGCTGCTAGCCGGAAGCGTAAGAGCGCTGCCGATGGCGAGGAACTTGTCGGTCTCGTCGCTCCCGGTGCTATTCCTACTGCTGGTCTGGCCGGTCCTACTCCCGATAAGAAGCGCCGCCGTGCTTCTAACAAGCCCAATGAAGACAAGGAAGAGCCCAAGAAGGGTGGACGCAAGAAGGCCGTCAAGGCTTAAAAGAACAAAAAACCCTCAAAAATTCAAAAACAAGCGTTGTCATGTCTTGTTTCTTTTTTGAAAAAAAGCCTTCAAAATGTAATGCTTTTTTTCTCTCTCTTTGGGTTGCATGATTATTGTTGTCATCTTGCATATCTGTAGAGTAAAAATGCATCGTTAAAACAGTGTCGGTGTTAGTGTTGTCCTTGGTCTTATCTCTTATACCCCCATCCTCCATTACTCTTTTCTTGTTCTTCTTTCGTGCAGAGCCTGTTAAGCATAACTTTTGCTATTGTTTTACTGGTACCTTACTTGGATCTCTTCTTTTTCATCTATCTTTTGGGCATTTAGGCGTCCTTTTTGTTGCGCTATTGGGAGCTTGTTTTGTCATTTTTCTCAGTTTGATGCCTTTATATTTCTCAGGCTTCTTTCTTGTTGTTGGCGATACCTGGAGTTTTGATTTTCCTTTTCTTCATTATTTGTCACCTGTCATTCATGTCATGTATTTATCCTTAGTACTTGTTTTTTTTTCTTTTCTCTTTCTTTTCTTTCTGTCTTTGTCTTTTTTAAAAGTAAAAGGGAAAAGAAAAAAAAGAAGAAGAGTCCTTTTTTGAATGAGTTTTTACTCTCAATGAGGCTTTTTTACGTCTAAAGTAGTTCCTCGACTTTCTGAGTCTGCATCATACTATTTCTTTCTATCTTTTATTTTTATTTTTTATATTCTAGTTATTGGCGTGGGTTTGGTGTGTTTGTACGTTTAATGACGGACATGAATTTGAAATTACAAAACCAATATATTATAACTAAAACTTTCTTCTGCTTTTTTTTTTTTTTACTAGTGTGTAAGTGAGAACAAAGCTTTTGTAACATTATTTAAATTCTTCAGGGTGCACTGAAGCTACTGAGAAGGCTAAAAGTGCGTTGGTTTTTTCACACTTTTATATTTGTGATATTTTGCATTGTATTTTTGGTTTTTTTTCTGCCTGTGACGAACAATAAAGGTTGCAAAACTCTCTCTAAAAAGTAATCAACTAATGTATAGTAAAAAAGAAAACAAAAAAACCAAACTCCCCCAAATTCATAGCAGCATTGTTAGCACCCCTTCTCAACCGTCTTTTGCGTCGTATTTTCCTCATGTACCAGCTTCCTCGATTCTCCAGTAGACAAAGACTAGTAGACAAAGAAAGCCTGAGTCATGGGCAGCGTATCAGCCGGCTCGGCCTTGCACTCCATGCCATCGGCAATGACAGTGTACTTTTCCGGATCAACCTTCATCTTGGGCTTGTAGTCGTTGAACTTCATGTCGTCCTTGGAGATGTTGCGGCAGTTAATCGTGGCCTCGATGCGGCTGCGGAGGCCTAGAGACTCGACTATGCCGGCCTCGATCGACGCCTTGGACAGGAAGAGCACCGAGGTGTTCGGCGTCAGAGGCGCAAACTGCGGACGGGAGATGACGGGCTGGACGGTGGGGATAGAGGCGTTGGGATCGCCCTAGTAGAGATAGAAGTTAGTGGGCATGTACGGTGTAGATATGGTGCATGTCAACATACCATTTGGGCATAGGCTATCATGCCGGCCTTGAGCACTAGGCTGGGCTTGGTGCCGAAGAAAACGGGGTCCCAGACCACGAGATCGGCTAGCTTTCCGACCTCGACACTACCAACGATGTGGCTGAAGCCCTGGGCGATAGCTGGGTTGATGGTGTACTTGGAGATGTAGCGCTTGACGCGGAAGTTGTCGGCGCCGGAGTCTTCATCCTGGGGCAGTAGGCCTCGCTGCAGCTTGTTCTTGTGAGCAGTGTGCCACGAGCGTAGGATGACCTCGCCACAGCGGCCCATGGCCTGCGAGTCAGACGAAATCATGCTGATGGCGCCGAGGTCGTGAAGTACGTCCTCGGCGGCGATGGTCTCGGCACGGATACGTGACTCGGCAAAGGCGACGTCCTCGGGGATGTTCTTGGACAGGTGGTGGCACACCATCAGCATGTCAACATGCTCGTCCAGCGTGTTGTTTGTGAATGGCCGTGTTGGGTTGGTCGACGATGGGAGGACGTTGGCGTGCTCAACGACGCTTACGATGTCGGGTGCGTGGCCACCACCGGCTCCCTCGGTGTGGTACGTGTGGATGACCCGGTTCTTGAAGGCCGCAACGGTTGACTCGACGAAGCCCGACTCATTGAGGGTGTCCGTGTGAATCAGACATTGCACGTCCAGCTCGTCGCACACCGTCAGACAGGCGTCGATGGCTGCCGGCGTCGTGCCCCAATCCTCGTGTAACTTGAGGCCACAGGCGCCGGCCAGGACCTGTTCCCGGAGCGCGCGCGGGTCGGAGTCGTTGCCCTTGCCAGTGATGCCAATGTTGATAGGCAGTTTGTCGCAGGCCTGCAGCATCTGTGACATGTAGTGCTTGCCGGGTGTGCAGGTGGTGGCGTTGGTGCCAGTGCTAGACAGAGGAGCGTCGTGTTAGCTAAGCGATACTACCCTGATGCGGCTCAAGTCTGACCCCATGTTGGCTGAACTTCTTTATCTTCGTCGCCGTTCTTCTTACCTGGGTCCAGTGCCACCGCCCAGCATCGTCGTGATGCCTGCCGACAGCGACTCTGCTGCCTGCTGTGCGCAGATGAAGTGGATGTGCGTGTCGATGCCGCCCGCTGTGATTATCTTGCCCTCGCCGGCAATGACGTCCGTGCAGCTACCAACTATCATATTGGCAGAGACGCCGTCCATGACGTCCGGGTTGCCAGCCTTTCCGATACCAACGATGATGCCCTCCTTGACGCCGATGTCGGCTTTGTAGATGCCCGTGTAGTCGATGACTAGCGCGTTGGTGATCACCAGATCTAGCGTCTCGGCGTCTGACCGTCCGGATGCCTGTCCCATACCCTCGCGAAGTGTTTTACCACCGCCGAATTTGCACTCGTCGCCATACACTGCGTAGTCCTTCTCAACCTTGACCCAGAGGTCTGTTGCGCCTAGTCGCACCAGGTCGCCCGTCGATGGGCCGAACATGCCGGCATAGGCCGCCCGGGTCATGGCATATGGCGTAGCTAGTGCTAGGTCGGCCGCTGGTTCCGCTGCGTGACTAAAGCCCCGCGCCACCAAGTTCCGCACAATCTCTTCGGTGCGCCAGTGTTCGACGCCGCCCGACGCTAGATTGTTGCCACCTCGGATGACCTTGAGACCGCCAATTTCTACCAGTGTCACCGTCTTCTCATCGCCCGGCTCGAAACGCACCGACGTACCGGCTGCAATGTCTAGGCGTAAGCCGTAGGCCCGCGCGCGGTCAAACTCTAGCTTCGGGTTGACCTCGATGAAGTGGTAGTGTGAGCCCACCTGGATTGGCCGGTCACCGCGGCTCTTGACTGTCAGACGGATCCGCTTGCGGCCCTCGTTGAGCGTCACCGGTCCCTTGACGGCGATCACTGTGCCAGGCTTGGCTTTGGCTACTGCCTCTGGGTCCGCTGATAGCGGGAATAGGTCGTTGCTGGGAATAGGCAAGAAACTGCCGTAGAGCGCCTGTTCAAGATTGCCGTCGTCTGTGCTGATGGGGTTGTGCACTGTCACCAAATACGTGCCGTTGACAAACGTGCCTTCCACCTGGATCTCATGCAGCATGTTGATGGCTTCAGGAAGCACGTGACGCCGGCCTAGCATGCCTGAGCCGATGGCCATTAGGTCGGCCACTGTGTGCTGACCATCGCGGATGAGCTCCTGTAAGTTACTTGAAATCAGGGCCTAGGGCGGTGTGTCTCCACGGTTAACTACGGCTGCTCTAGCGAGAAGAGAGAATAGACATGTAAAAGGGTATAGGCGACTTACAGTGGCCTCAGCATAGTTGAGACGCACACCGCGGGCTAGTCTTCTCTGAGCCAAGAAGCCCAACTGCGAGATGACAAGCTTGTCGAGCTATGGACCGAGAGTTTAGCTTATCTATACTTATATATAGCAGCAGGTAAGTATACATAAGGGCACTCACCTCTCGAGGGACTAGATGCATCGTTGCTGACTAAGACAACTGACTAGTAGATTTTTGATCTATACAAAGCTAAACACCGAGAGAAGCCAAAAAAGACAGATATCGATGCTAGGAAAGAAGAGGAGGCAGTAAATCAACGGAGCTGGCTACGAAAGATAACGATTTCTGGGGGGGTTCAGATAAGAGCAACAGCTACGAAAGGGGAAGAAGAACCAAGCAAGAAGGAAAGGAAAAAGAAAAGAAAAAAAGGGAAACCGGAAGGAGAAAAAGGCTCTGAAATTCCACTAGTTAGAAGAAGACAAAAAGAAAACCGAGGGAGGAAATCGTAGCCAAGGGAAGGCCTTTTGCCGCTATAGCAAGATCCGGAGGAAGCTTTTTTTGCTTACCTTGGTTATACAGTTAGCTATCCATTCTACTACAAACGTTATGGAGGCTAAGCAAGCTAATGGCCTATAATTACAGCACATCATGCTCGTAATTCACGTCCCCCACCGCCTATGAAAAAATTGAGACCAAAAAAGCTGCCTATCTTTTGTCCTGGACTCGGCACTCCAATTTTGTTGCTCTGATAAGTAAAGTTGCTGATAGTAGTTAAAACCTGCATTTGTATGATAAACCACATAAAGACGTAAAATGATAAATAATAATAATAACCAGATAGCAAAGCCTAGATTCGAATTAATCCCTGCGAAAATCGCATGGCTAGGCCACTTTTTTTCATTTTTTTTTCCTTATTCAGCTAGCAAGGAATATATTTTTTCTTAGTAATACATCTGTATGTCAGTTTGGCCATCGGCTGGACTCTTTGTATTGTTTTATTTCAAATATATATATATTTTTTTCTTTTCTCCCCTTGCAAGTTACATGAAATTTATTAGCCTAAAGAAAGCCAGAATCCAGACTTTTGACTTCTTGTCTTTTGAGCGGCTTATTTTTGCTTCTTTGAGTCAGATATATTTCGTTATCTGGATGGTCTGATTTCCACATTGAAGTAAAGGCATCAATTTCCAAATCCACCCATAGTTGGTCCTGTGCATTTGGATTTAGTGGACACAACATAATTATTGATCTCTGTCACTTTTCCTCTCGTTTTAGTTATTGCCAAGCTTTGTACGCCCTGAATACATGCACGGCGATAGTAGCAAAACGGCAGGCGCCGATAAGCTTTCCTGTATAACAGTGCGAATTATAGAACATTCACTGCACGTAGAGTCACATCGGCATTATCAACTCTTGGTGCGAGGGCTAAAACATGCAAATGTGTAAACTGTTGATACTATATTAAGTTTGATGTGCTGTGTTTACCCATTGCTCCCAATATAGCCTGAGCCCGTCCCTTTTTTTTTTTCACCAATTAACGCCACCAAAGAAACAACGCTGCTATAACTAATGTGTATTTTGAATGATACAATGTGCGTGTGTCTGGGAGTGAGCGCGATAGTATGCCCCTGTGCCATGTGGTGTAGACAGAAAAAGACTGCTTGTTGCTCTCTCTCGTTTGCTTCTGCAAACCCAGCCGTAGATACGGATCCGATTACTTCTAGTCTCGCAGCTGCTACCTCAAAAAATTGTTAAGGCTGTACTTGTATTTACAGTACACCTATGGCCTTTGTGCGGATGACGTGCTGTTCATGTTACGCTCGGGTGGCGGCGTATCAGGAAGAACGATTGGAAGCATAGAATGTGCGACGGACTCGGGAGTGACTCTGACGGGTCCGAAACGTATTGCTCTCTGGCTGATATTCTCGCTTCTTGTTCTCTTCATCTTCCTCGTCATGACCCGATCTTGTGCAATATGGTTGTCTTGGTTTCCATGAGAACTCTACTCCTCATCGACTTCCTCATCCCAAAGCTCCTTCTCGCGCTCGATCAATTCTGCCATTTCCGACGTCTTAAACACTGAGCTTCCTGGTTCGTCGTTGCGAGGTACCTTGACTAGATTGTCGTCTTCAAAGACGGAACCAATAGTATCCATCCATCTGCGACGACGTTCCATGACCGTCTTGGCTACATCGCCGATTCCAGGGCGAGCTGTGCCGGCAGCTGATGCATGATTACCACCGCTAGCGCCGCCAACACGCTTGTTCTTCTTGCTCTTGCCAACCGTGCGGGTTCGTTTGAGGTAGGCATTTTGCACTTGGGTGTCCAGATCCTCGAGAATAGTCTGATATTCTTGGAAAGCCATGCGCTCCTTAACCGCCTCCATCAGCTTGGCTTTACGAGCACCGTTGATGAGTATTTGCTGCCGTAGCCTCTTTTGCAAAAAACGAAGTCGGCCAGTGACCTCATCATCGAAGTGGCCATCATACTCATTCTCGAAACTTCCGTCTTGGGGCAGAAATCCAATGTGCCTGAGTTCCTGTTTCAGGCGATCATCAACTTGCGTGTAGTCAAGTTTAGGATGTATGGCCCTTTTCCAATTCTCTGTGTTGGAGTCTGGCATCTGTGTTGCTGGAGGAAACTGGCCGTTTGGTATTGTTGCTTCGCCCATATCGCCGTTAGCCTCGCTGTGGTTATCGCCGTTTATCATGGTGGTGTCGCCATTGGAAGTTTTCTCGTCGGCCCCTGTCCCTCTTCCCTCGGGTCGCATGACTTGCAATAACCGCGTGAGGAGCGGTCCAATAGACAGCTTATCGGTTTCAGCTACGCTGTCATCCATATGTTCGATACTGCCTCGTGGCTGATTGGGTGCTAGGGTTTGTGATGGAGTATCAACATTCTTGCCATCTTCTTCAGCCCAAATCTCGCTGTAATGTCGTTTACCCTTTTTGGGCATATGAAATGGTGTAACTCTATCGCCGCGTTCCCGCAAAAATCCAAGATCTTCTTCAGTAAAAGGCCGAAAGTATGGTTCAGTATAGCCTGAGAAGGTTGAAAAAGATATCTGATTTTGCGGCTTGGCGATACTGTAGTCGCTATCCGGAGGATCGCCAGCAATCAGATCAGCCAAGTCAGTCTTAGGGAAGACGGCCACCGAGAATATTTGCTTTTTCAGTTCTATGGGGGTGTTTTTGTCGGTTTCGCGGATGTGGTAGATAGTCGGATCGGGGAAAGTCGAGGGATCCTCGCCAAATGTCATAGCTTGAGGGACGGGTCGCACAGGTCGGGGATCTTCCTCATCGGAGCTAGACTCTTCTTCTTCCTCATCCTCCTTTGTATCCTTGTCCACGTCCATTTTGTCGGGCGAGCCTGAACGTGAGCGGGTTGAGTGCAAATTGTCTGCATTACGGTTGTTCTTTGATGACTTCCCAGAGTCGCGCGCCGGAGACGACCGTTCTATAAGTAGCTAAATGTTAGACTATGACGCATAATAGTATGATTTAACGGCCGAGTAGGCCAATTTACAAATCAACGCCCAATTGAATGCGGATGAAAAGAGCCTATGTTTAGGCATGTGATGACGGCAATCACTTGTGTGTGACGAAAAAAAAAAAGTGAAAGAAAACTTACCAATCTTAATTTCTGGGACGGCAAGAGAGTCGGTAGCTTTGCGCTTCTTTTTATTACGCTTGTCGGCCTTGCTTTCATCACGGCGCTCTTCGGTAGCATCTGGGCCAGTATCATCAGTGCGACCCTTACGAGCACTTGCCAGTCTACGCATGCCACGGTCACAAAACATTGAGCGACGTTCAACAATTTCCTGCAGCTTTTCGAGCCGTGATATCATGCCATCGAGCGATTTCGAATCCGGGATTAGGGCTGTCGAGGCGCTTTGGTCGATAATGTCATCGAAAGTGATGTTGCGCATGTGCTCCACGCGGACATCCAAGTACTCGGTGTCGATAGCTTCGATGGGGGGCAGGTTTGCGGTCAGCAGCGGCGCGCCAGAGCTCGGAGTTGTGTTCCGGCTACGCTGACGCTGGATGCTGCCGGGCCCGACCTTTTTGCCGGGGCCCTGCTGAGAGCTTGGAGGCATGATGTGGGAGAGGGTAGTTTGTGGTGGTGATATATCGGTGCTTTGGCCTGAAGCAAATTAGCGACGAGGGGGGGTAAAGAGATTGGAAGAATAGAATCGAGGAAGATAAATTAGAGCTTGCAAACGGGAATCTGCAAAAAGAAGACGAATTGATACTTATAAAATCAATAAAGCTACAGTCGCGCCGATGGATAGACTCGAATGCGCAATGAAAACGGAGACGAGGCTCGAGTTTTGCTTTCCGCAATCCGAAATCGAGAGACGTTGTCGCAAAACTAAGAAATCAGACAAGGCTGAACGTCAACAAGCAACAAGCTATTTTGCGACTAAGGTCTAGCTAGACCCACATTTTTAATGTTGTGGGAGCTTGAAAGCTACTTGACGTCATGTGACCTAGCTTTAGCTGGGTAATTTGACCTATTCGAAAGCATGACTTCTTCTTCCACGACGCATATGGACTACTGTACTTTGTAGGAGAAGAACGAAGGAAAAACCATGAATTACCATTGAAAGATTTCAGTGTTGTTGGCGTATTTATTACTGGAAGAAAGAAGAAAAAACTCCATATCGTTCTACATACAGCTTCATTGTGATTTTCAATTATTGCAGGCACGAGGCGATCAAGAAGCTATGGATAGAATCGATTCAACAGATCAGCTGAACAGAAGTCAAAAGTAATTACAACAGGAAACACAAGCAGCGTGATTAAAACCAAGCACAGCTCACTTCAACAGTCCTGGATACAATCAGGCTGATATTGATTCACCCTGGCTTAGACGACGCCTTTCCCAAGTAGGCAACTCACATGTGAGATTGAGGCGTTCTGATTGGCCAGTACGACAAGAGAGAAGAGAACATGTTACAGCCTCGAGCACATTTCCTGCAACTACAAGGCATCAACACTCTCTGTTCTTCTCTATTTATAGTCGTTGAGAGGTCTTTGTTAGTCTCGACTATATCTACCTTAGTCTCAAGCCGGTAGCTTGTAGGCTTGAAACTAAACTAAAAGTAATCCCGTCGTCAGTCCTAGCAGTCAAATGTTCTGCTCTGCCTTGGAACTATCCTTCTAATGCGATCCTCGACCCTTAGACTCGAAACCACAGCTCTAGACTCAACCCCACGCTCTCAGACCACATGCTTTGCCCATTGGCTAGAAAGTAGTCCTAAAAAGAGACATCTTTGCCAAGCTAGTGGCAAGCAACAACGCCTAGCTAAGCATTGCTCCTACTTGATCCCAAGAACACATTCTTGTCTTTATCTCAGGTACACAACAAGTCTGTTTAGAAGTCACGGCAAAACATGTGGGGTAGAAAGTGCCAGGATATAGCTGCTAGCTTACAGTTCGGGATGTAGTGCCCCCTAAAGGAAGCAGGCTTGCATAACTGCAGTCCATATCTAACACCAGCCAGCTAGACTCACCTGCGAATGTCCTACACAGTAGCTAGCTTGGACAGCTTACACGGACCCATTGGGGCGCGACGATTGACCAATGGACTGTTTCCCCTCGTAGCTTAGTCTATGTGACGAGAAGACCACTCAGTTGACGTATTACGGCACATGTTTGTTCTGTTACTGGCTAAAGGAATGGCAGAGTCACGATCAGGGAGATGATAGAGTTACATGCAATCAATATATGGAAACTCAACAAGGGCACATGTCAGGTTAAGTTTGTTATTCCGGAGAAACGCAGAAGCGGGGGACGAGGAAGTACATGGACTTAAACTATTGCGCTAGGTAGGTGAACTCTTGGTTATATGAAGAGGCTTGCAAGAAAGAAACCTGTATAAAAGAACTTGATTGCCCGTCAGATTACTATTCTTACTTTTACACTCTCTAACCTTCAACTCTCCGAAACCCACACCAACCAACTGTTGGACTCTCGCAAACAAGCACATTATATTCCATTGCTATACATCAGCATATTAGTTTGATACCCAAAGAACTACTTTCCCGTATCTCCTATTTCTAACTTTCTCGTGCCGAAGGCAACGCAATGAGAGAGTACCATGGCTTCTCTTGGTGGTAACATTCTGCCTCTGGACTGGGAGCAACACAAGACTCTTCTAGGAAGCCTCGCTCTGGCTCTATTTGGCGGCCTTGCCATGTCTTCATTGACTTCCAGTAGTAGCCGCAACAAACACGTCAATGGCAACAGTAGCCCTACTGAGCAGAGCACTCTACGGTCATTTATTCTATTCTTTTATTCGTGCTTCTTGAAGCCACACAACGGCGACAACCGCGGCAACCAACAGGACGCGCTTGAAAGCTTCTACGCGAAGCAGGCCGGCGTCTACGATGCCACACGCGGCACTCTGCTCAAGGGCAGAGAAGATCTCCTAGCGCTGCTGGCCGCCCAGCTCGAGGCCAAGGCCAAGATGAGCCTAAGCGCAGCCAAGTCCGGCGGCAAGGAGAAGAGGCCCGCTGACAAGACGAGGCGTGTCTGGGTCGATGTTGGCGGTGGTACGGGCTTCAACATCGAGTCGATGAGCCAGTTTGTCGACGTACCGACGTTCTTCAGCAGGGTGTATCTAGTGGACTTCTCTCCATCGCTGTGCGCAGTGGCGCGGCAACGCTTTGAGCGGCTAGGCTGGAAGAACGTTGAGGTGGTGTGTGAAGATGCGCGCAAGTTCCGCCTGGGAGATCACGAGACGGATATGGAAGAGAACGGTGGTGCGGATCTAATTACCATGTCGTACAGTCTATCAATGATCGTAAGTTACACTAAGCTCTATATATTGTGGTGCTATGTATATGACTAACAATTCCATCTGACAGCCCGACTACTACTCGGTGATCGATTCGATGTATGCTCTGCTTGCGCCCAACAGCATCATCGGCGTCGTCGACTTCTACGTGCAAAACAAGAGCGACTTTGCCTTCCGCAACTTCACTGGTGGCGTTGTCGGACGCCACGTAAGCCTCTTGAGCCGTGTGTTCTGGCGTACATGGTTCGAGATCGACCGAGTCAGTCTTGAGGCCGGCCGGCGTGACTATCTCGAGTACCGCTTCGGCACAGTGTTGAGTCTGAACGAACGCAACGCCACTCTAGGCTGGATCCCATACTATCTGTGGCTGGGTTGCACAAAGGATGCTTTGCCGGCGGTTGACCAAACGGCTTTACAGGGCCAGGCTAAGGCTAGCCAGCACGAGTACAGAAGCGAGGTAGCACATCAGAACGCAGTGGCTAGTCTTCCACTGCCGGCCTCTTTCTACCAAAACCGGCCGTGGCGTGTCTACTACGACGACCAGCTAAAGAAGCACCGGCAGTTCAATGACGAGTATATCTACGCTTTCACGTGGGAGGACTCGCGCACCGACCGCGAGATTCTCAAGTTAGGCACCGACGACGTCGTGCTGGCCATTACAAGTGCCGGCGATAACATCCTGTCGTATGCGCTGGAAAGCCCGGCCCGTATTCACGCCGTCGATCTAAACCCGACACAAAACCACCTACTGGAACTCAAGATGGCGGCCTATTCGGCACTAAGCTATGCGGATTTCTGGAAGCTCTTCGGTGAGGGCAAACACAGCGAGTTCCGCTCACTGTTGCTGCGCAAACTATCGCCTTATCTGTCGGCGCGGGCCATGCAGTACTGGATGCAGAACACGCACGTCTTCACCTCACGTGATCTCGGGCTGTACGACACCGGCGGCTCACGCCACGCCATCCGGGCCATGCGCTGGATAGCACGTGTCTTTGGAGTCCGTCGGGCTGTGGCGCAAGTTCTGGGCAGCAAGACTCTAGCTGAGCAGCGCGAGATCTGGCTCAACAAGATCCGTCCGGCACTTCTATCGCCGCTAGTGTCCAGTCTAGTCGTGGCTCAGGAGCGTTTCCTATGGGCGGCCCTCGGCGTCCCCAAGAACCAGCTGGCCATGATCGAGGCTGACCATGCTGCCGTCTCGAGCTCTATCTCGGCCCGCAACACGCGCTCTCATGCTGTCTGGCACTACATGGTCAATACGCTAGACCCTGTTGCCGAGAACTCGCACCTGGCCTCCGACAACCCGTACTACTATGTTTGCATGGCCGGCCACTTCAGCCCGCGGTGCCAGCTGGACTATCAGGCCGAGGCCGCCCATGCCCGGCTCTCGCGCCCCGGTGCTCTCGATAACCTGCGCATCCATACTGACGAGTTGCAGGAGGTCCTTGCGCGCCTGGCACCGGGATCCCTGACCGTGGCTGTGGTCATGGACAGCATGGACTGGTTTGATCCCGCCGAGCCTGCGGCCGCCGCTCAGGTTGCCCGCTTGAATCGTGCCCTACGCGTGTCCGGCCGTGTCCTGCTCCGCTCATCGGCTATCGCGCCGTGGTACATCAAGACCTTTGAGGCACATGGCTTCTCGGCCAGGCGTATCGGCGCCCGTGTCCCCGGCTCAATGATTGACCGCGTCAACATGTACGCTTCATGCTGGATCATGACTAAGACTGGTCACCTGCCGCCGCCTACGCCGGAATTTGATCACGTGGTGGCCGGCGCCGAAATCAGCAGCCTGACCCTTTAGGGAGTCGCAGTCCGTATATAAATCCCAATACAATATCCAATGCTTTACCTAGAATGAACATCGTGACCGCCACATAATGCCAGTCCAACAAACAACATGACGAAGGAAATGATTATCTGTACTGGCTTCGCATCCAAAGATACAAGTACAAAATACGATTCATCGTATCGACGTCACAGGTTCGTCTAGTGCTAGCAAGTCATAGTCAAGATAAAAGCCACAGTCTCACCGTAGAATTGAATGGATAGAAAGAATAAAACAAGAATAAAAGAAGCCTCCTGGCTGTCCATTCCATCCAAAAAGCAATAAAAATAAAAATAAAAGCACAGCTACCAAGTGGCTCCAAGGGTACCGAGATTTGATACGCAAAAGACAGAGCCTGCCTTTGCAAGAGCCGGTGATGAGTGGCTTTTGTTCCCTTCTTTTCCAAGAGTGGTGATCGTCGATGGCCGTGGATAACAGCGAATCGAAGCGAAACCAAAATGGCTATCACATGTGTTGTTCAATACGGGCGAACCAAAGATATCATGGACTTCTCGGCCAAACTTGGGAGAAAGAAGAAAAAAATAGATATATATTTATATCTTCATGTTAAAATACTATGCTGCATATTATGTACAAGTCATAAAATGGAAAGAGTAGCATGCAACTGGGCAACTACCCATTTCTGAGCCGGGGCATGTTCTCTGTGTCAGATGCCGCAGAAGGAAGGCACGTACACTCCTATATAACAAGCAGTTACCACAGCGACTCTCCATACTAGTAACCCTCAATTAGGGTACTCGAAAGAAAGATGTATAAAACAAAAAATACAAAAAATACAAGAGACAACAGGAAAACGCATGTACCAAAGCACAGGCACAAGTCACCGAAACAAAAGAAAAGAAAAGAAATGGAAAAAGAAGAATCTCTACAATGTAACGCGGCACAGACACTAACAGGTCACTGAAAAAAAAGCATAGCTTCACCACCGTCATCTTAGCAGACATAGCGAAACAGGAAACGAGATCCTCACTGTCACCTCGACCCTTGGCTAGGGCCACCTCGGCCCTGGTCTTGTCTCTTTTATTCTCCGGCCTTTCCCTGTGGCCTGCCTGAGAGGAAGAAAGAAAAGAAGAGAAGAGAACAAAAAGGACAAGAAACTGAGAATCTACAGCCGACAGCAGCTCTTTGGTAGAGACCCGGGACCTCGTGGAGAAGAAAACTCAACAATGGACAGTGATAAAGACAAAAGGCCAAGCAAGCCCATAGTCTAGCCTCCGTTGGATTTGCAGATCTTTTCGAACAGCCCGCAGCGGCTCTTTGATAGCCCATAAACATCTACATATCGTCGTTCTTGGCAGCAGTTCAAAGCTAACCCCAGGCAAACTAATAAACTTTCTCCGGCTTAAGCTTGCCAAGTCTAAATCCCCAAAGCCTTTTCTGTTCTTGTCTTATTTTTCTTTTAGTATGATATTCTTCAAATTGCACTTGAGCTCTACTAGCGCCAATTTCCAGTGACGAGCCTAATTTGCTTATCAGAGGTCCTTCAAATATCCAACTACCTCTAGTTGTAGTACTTGTTTAGTTGTATTGGCCGAAGCTTAGCCTGTGAGCCGCAATCTTTTATCGATGATATTACCGTTCTTGTCACCTTTCGTCAGTCTCGGTCTGTCTCGTAGCATGAAAAGAAAGAGAAAATAAAACACGCCTTTTTTAAGAGACAAGATACAGGTCGTGCCGGGGACAAACTTCATAGGCTTATTGCTCCCTTGCTCAAGCCCGGGCTCCCCCCTTCTTGCTCTCCAAGTATCTTCCACTTTGGCTTGACATAGCTGATCTGTCGTTGTATATATACTGATAAGCCGGGCTCTCCTTTCGTTCACTTGTGATCGCCACTCTTTCTTCTTTCTTCTCTTCAGCTTCTGTAGGCCGAGAACGCTTGATACTACATATCTTCGCAAGACGTGAAATAGTTCTTACCCTCTTAATATTATACTATCTATTTAATCACCACGCTTCTGAGAAGTTGTCTGCTTTTGCTACTATACTTTACCTTTAATCAATAGTACGTCCTTCATAAAGCCATCCCTTACCTATCTTTATCTGCCACTGGGCTAAATAAAACTAACTAGCGTGCTAACATCGTATCACAGATATTCATTTCCCACTTTAATATATCCATCATGTTCTCTTTCAAGTCGGCCTTCATTGCCCTCGCCGTGGCCTTTGCTGCCACTGTCGATTCTTACACCATCGACCCAGACACTGTGCCTCTATCCACTCGCAGTACGTATCACCTTTAACTTAACCCTAGAAGACACAGATATCTCAGCAGCCGCTAACCTCAACTTCCACTTGTATAGAGGCCTGGTGTACCACCGAAGTCACGCAGTGCCCGATGATCTGCGACCTAACTTCGACTGGCAAGCCGCAAGTCAACACATGCAACGCCGCCACCCTTGAGTACGGCTGCCTATGCAACGACGGCACTCAGCCCAACATCACCGAGTACTCACTAACTCTCCCCTACTACATCTGCACTGAATGGGGTAGCCAGTGCGTAGCTGCCTGCGGTGAACACAACAACGATTGCGCTTCTGCCTGTCGTCAGGACCACCCGTGCGGTGCCCAGAACCCCACGCGTGTCAATGCTACTTCTTCTACCGCAGCTGCTGGCGCTTCTTCAACGTCCACAGCAAAGTCTGGCCCGACTCTGCTGAGCGATTCCAGCTCGGGAAGCTCGTCGGGCGCGGTTAACATGGCGTCGCTGGAGATGGGTCGTGTATATGGACTGTCGGCTATGCTGGGCGGCTTGTTCATGGGCTTTGCCATGCTGTAGGCTGTAAAAGGGAAGCCGGTGGTCGGGTGTACGGTACATAGGAAGCGAGATATCACAAGCTGTGTCTCGGGTGCTTCTCAAAGAGCCATAGACTGCTCTTTCGGTCAGGCGCGTCCTTTTCTTTCTTTCATAATGCATGCATTTGTTTCTGGTTTTGGATCTTTCGTTCTGTGGTGCTGCTCATGTTCTTTCATTTTGTGTGCATGTGTATATGAGAGAGTGTGTGCTTTGATCTCTATCAAGTTGTGTCTTGGTATCAAGTTTTGCCATGCCATCCGACGTCGTTCGTCATTGCATCTATTTCTGGAAGTCGACTCTTTTTAGAGTTGACACTTGAAATTTAAGCTCAAAGCTAGCAGTAGCAAGCAAGCAAAGTCTCTCAGCCTTGATCAAACTGAAGTGAACAGCCCTTGTATATTTTCTCGTCCACCAGAACCCACGCTGTTTTTCATTCAGATGGACACGTAACTGTTCTGCTTTCGTGTTTCTACGTTTTTGTCTCGATCTAATTAATGAATAATAATTCTCGCTGTATAAGTTGATTTAGAGACACTGAAAATAAACATACTGGATCACTGATGTGAAGTCGTACCGATATTAGGGTTAACATGTATAAAGGGTTAAATGCAAAATAATCATCGACTTTGAGGTATGTAAGTTGACCGTCGAAAAACACGTGTGATAATAATCAATGGCCTGTCTGTCACATGTTAGTCACTTAAGTACCGTGAAGAAATAGTCAGGTTGTCTTATGACGGTCTCTTCTCTGAGCATGAGTCTAGGCAGCCAAAAACTGCACTTTGTTCGAGGCTGACTTGTGCGTAGTTTTAGTTAGTCTTTGATAACAAGCACAAGAATGAAGCTCCTTTCTCATGCCACCACTTTATGAAAGCATTCATTAGGTGTTGCTACGGCCTTGCCCGGAGTCGAAAAGAAGCTCTTAGATAATCTGTAGACTATAAATAAAATCACCATCATCATTATGAAAGGATTATGTTTCGAGACCCAGATATGTATGATGGGAGATATTCTACAGCTTATTTGTTGGGAGATCTGGCGTTGTGTAATTTCGCATGAGGCATGTGAAAGTTGACAAAAAGGAAAGGCGAGACAAGGGACCGAGGAAATGTCATTAAAGCCCCTGATAGAGAAAAATAGAGGGAAAGAAAGCGAGACTTGTATATGGTGATAAAGACAGTCTTTGGCTTCATTTCTTCAGGGCATCAACTGTCAAACTATGTATTTGTACGTATACAGGATATGATATGCTGATGATTATACAATATACAGTATACTTATTGTATGCTCTTATATCTTGACTGCAATGGATCTTGACGGATGGCCCTCCACGCGTCTTTTGCTGGCGAAGCTCTAACACAACTAGGTAACCAAGATAAAGATTGGTACAGGGCAGCCGGGGCAGCCTCAGGGGCTTCTTCAGTGCACCGCTTCAGTGTATTTCGGGGGGAATAGGACGGAATAAGGAGGCAGAAAAACCGGGTGTGAACGGTGTAGGAGGCGGGTTGCAATTTGAACAGCTGCCCCGCTAAACTAGGTGCACTGTAACCTGGGCAGAGCCAATGCAAGCAACGGCAACGAGCAGCAAGAGGGAAACTACTACACATATGTATTCAATACTGCGATTCGATTCGTCGTGCGGTGCCAATGTTGGTCCTTCCTGGATCGAATCCTAATGGCCGTATCGACTCCTTGTTTTTTTGCTGCTTTAATTCTTCTGTTCCGCCAAAATCGAGGCTTTGTTGTCAAGCTTCCAAACAACCTCTCTTTTTTTTTCTCTATATTTTTCTTGTTGTGTAATTTCTTTGCTTCTGTTTCTTATTTCTTATATTATTTGGAACATCCCCTCATTAATATTCTGATCTTTGGACTCCATTTCTTGCTCGCGTTATGCCCGCTTTGAGCCGAAGCTCGAGCCGATCCATCGTCCATCTAACTGGCCAACTAATTAGACTACTAGACAACTAAAAAGAAGCCTCTGCGTCGTGACAGAACGAACCTCCAAGGGTTGTGTTATTTTTGGCAAAAAGCGGCGTCCCTTCTTAATTCTTCTTTGTTTCTTTTATTTTTCCTTTCTTTAGAACACCTGATTGTTCCTCATCTTCGAGTCCCGAAGCTTCTCCTCGACTGCCTCTTCGTCCCCCGACCGATTTCTCATAACCTCAACGCGGCCTGCCTTATCCAATCATGGCGCCGAACCATAGTATGCGACCACCGCTATTCTTTCCTTTACGAGCTACATCGCCTCGCCCCTAGCGTGTGCCTAGTTCACGGCACTCCGACTTTCCGGGTCCAATGCCCGGCGAGCTGCCTGGGGCCGTGTCGCCTTGCTCATGTGCTGGCGCATATGATTTCTGCTTTGACACTCCCTGTTTCTGTGACCACCGTAACTGACTGAGGCTCCTTTTTCTTTTTTGGCGCAGGACAAGCAGTGGCCGAGTGTGTGTCGGACGACGCTCTCATACACCTCAAGACATACAAGTATTCATCTGTCGACAAGTCGCCCGTGTCGAAGTACATCCTGGGTCCCTATGTATGTCAACTCCCAACACTTGCGGCGCCGTTCCATCCCTGTTCCGTCACCGCTCCGTGTCCGTTTCCGAGTCCGAGATATCCTAGTCCTATAATTCTCTAGCTAACGCAGGCTCCGTCTGTTGCTCGTAGTGGAATGCCGTCGTCAATCTGATGCCCATGTGGGTTGCGCCCAACATGGTGACGCTGATTGGCTTCTTCTTTATCTTGTTCAACATCATCCTGCTTATTATTTACATGCCGGATCTTGTTGGTCCCGTAAGTACCTCCATATTGTAGCTAGTTAGCTGCCTTGATCTCCCCCTAACAATTGCTGCTTCCAGGGCCCCTCATGGCTGTACTTTAGCTTTGCTTTTGGCCTGTTCATGTACCAAACCATGGACAACATCGATGGCAAGCAAGCGCGCCGCACCGGCACTTCTAGTGGCCTTGGTGAGCTGTTTGACCACGGCATTGACTCTCTAAACTGCTGCTTGGCCAGTCTACTGGAGACCGCCGCCATGGGTCTTGGAACATCGCCGGCCGGAATCGTCACAGCGCTGGTGCCTTGCCTGCCCATGTTCTTCTCGACCTGGGAGACATACCACACCCACACTCTGTACCTCGGCGTCATCAACGGCCCGACCGAGGGTATCCTCATCGCCTGCTTCATGATGATCTTGTCAGGAATCTACGGCCCCGAGATCTTCTCGCGTCCCATCACTGACCTGATTGGCGAGCATGGTTTGTTCGGTCTCGGTGACATCATCGGAAAGCACACCATCCGAGACTACTGGATTGCCATGATTGTCGGTTCGCTATTTGCCACCCACATCCCCTTTTGCGTGTACAACGTCGTCAAGGCACGCCAGCGCAACAACTTGCCTGTACTGCCCGTGTTTGCCGAGTGGTTGCCCATGGCCGTTTTCAGCATGAGCATCGTGGCTTGGTTGTACTCGCCGTGGTCGCATTTGCTAGCCGACAACCACCTGGTACTCTTCTGCTTCACGCTGGCCTTCGTCTTTGGCCGCTTGACTACCAAGATGATCCTGGCCCACCTGACTCGCCAGCCTTTCCCCTTCTGGACCGTCATGCTGTGGCCCCTGGTTGGTGGTGCCGTGCTCATGAACGCCCCCATGTTTGGCTTCCCCGCCCTGTCTGCCACTCTCGAGCTGTACTATCTGTATGGCTACCTCATCTTTGCTATGGTCGTTTACTTCAACTGGGCCTTCCTCGTTGTTGGCAGCATTTGCAACTTCCTAGGCATCAGCGCCTTGACCATTCCACATGAGAAGCAGATGGAGAACCGTCGTCGTCTACAGGTCGAGACCGCCTTTTCTACCACATTGAGTGGTACTCACGGTGTCGACCATGGAGTTGGTAAGAAGAGCTCGTAGAAGATCATCTGAGTACCTTTTAACTCCATTGTGTCACACGTCTATTTCGGAGCTTCGAAATTTGGGAAAAAAAGAAAAAAAAAGCAGAAGAAACAAAAGATAAAAATCCTACTTTATACATATATATATATATAGATAGACTCTGGCAAGAGCATCGGGGGACCTCGTGTGTTTATATTGGGATGTGTCTCTACGAAATAGACGGAAGAACGGCTTGGTTAAGTTAGGTTAATTCATTCACCTTTGATATAGAGAGAAGGGAGGGGGGGAATCACATCGACGAGATGATTGGGGCGTCTTCTTTCTTCTCTGCTTGATGTTGCTGTTGTTTCTGCTTTTCTTTTTCAACATAGACTTCTTTATATAGAAAGATACAACGAACATACGTAATTCGATATGAGAGATTCGAAACCATACCTATATCATTGAGTGATAAATAATATAATATAAAAACACAAAAAAGAGCGGTAAAGAAAAAGTAAAGATACATATAAATAAAAGTAACATGGCTTGTCCTTGGAATAGCGAGAAAAAAAAATCACGAAAACAGCGTCATCCATCCGAATCGGGTTAACTAGAACAGCGTATTTGGAACTTCACGCTTAAACGGATGCGCCTCTGTATTGAACACCCACTCATCGAGGTTGATAATATGCGGGTTCGAGAAGATCAAGAAGAAGTACTTGAGCGTCTCGGCCAAGAAGAAGCTTTCCATGGAATCATCGCGCTCGACGATGCCCTGCGTGACATCCTTGATGGAGGCAAAGGCAGATTCACCTTCACAAGCGCGCGAGATTGCGGTCCACATATCCTGGGCGACGAATTGGAGACGTTGGTCTCCGGTGACACGCCACATGATGAAGATGCTTTCGATGGCCTCAGGGCGTAGAATGTACTTGGGATCATTGATACTGACAAAGCCCTTGTAGGTGTTAGGTGTGGCGACTTGCTTCCAATGGGATTCGTTCCATGCGCATGCGTTAACGTCGTCGCATTTGACAAAGGTGGCATCCTCAGGCATGATGTGGCTAGGCTCGATGATGCTGTAGGCCGAAGCACAGCCGAGGGAGAGCTTCTCGCCGTATACAATGTGCTTCGGGTCTTCAATCAGACGTCCGCCCAAAAGCAACATACCACCGACGAAGCATGTCAAGTGGTGCATTGAGGGGGTGAGCTTGTATGTGTTGGCGTCGCCGTTTTTGCTTTTGGTTGCTTTGAGGTTGCCTACGAACAATACGTCGTCCTCGCTGGGCAGCATGGGCCGGTAAACCAGGTGCTGGATGGCCACGTCGGTTGACGTTTTGTACATCTGCTGGTACATGGGCTCCTGGCCACCTAGTAGGGCGTGCATCTTGGGGAAGTACTCATAGGCCGAGTCAGCTGAACTGCCCAAGCGGAAGTCCAGCCCGGAAGCGACAGTGAAATTGCTCTTGGCGTCGATGTACACGGGCCATAGACCCGGGAGCTGTGTTTCGTTTTGTGTCCGGTGGAAGTGTTTGGAGATACGGTGCACAGCATCGTAATACTTCTTGTCACCGGTAAGGATAGATAGACGGGTGAACTCAAGAGTAAAGGATCCGATTCCGGCGATACTCTGGCTGGCTAACGGCTCGACATTGCCCTCCTTGAGCTCGTCCCAAGTGAAACGGCCACGCGGTAGATGTATGTCATTATCGAAGGAGGCGTACATCATGTCGGCGAGCTCGACGGCTTTCTGTAGAAGCACTTTCTCGCCAGACAGATCGTGTGCCGAGATCAGGCCGCCGAGGAAGCGAATGCCGGTCTCGAATAGATTGCAGTTCTCATCTGATGTCTTGTTCCAGTCCAAGGCGGCCACAAATTCAACGGCTCGCTCCCATTCGTCGCGCAGGCCCATGATCCAGAGAGTGTCCATGGCATCGACGATGGTGGCGCCCCAACCGTTGAATGAATCCCTGGGCTGCAGGGTCAACGGGGTCAGCTCATCGTGGCCAAATGCTAGGCGCTCATAGCTGGCGTATGTCTTCTTGAAGGCTTCTACAATAACGAGACGCATGTGGGCAGCCGACTTGGCCTGCTGGATGGCCTCACCCTTAGTCCAAGTGCGTTGAACGGGGGGCAATTTACTGGCCTTGCCCAGCGGCGGAGCAGCCATCTGGTCTCGGGGGATGGGAAACCGTAGCTTATGGGCAGACCAGTCATAGCTGCTGGGTACAAAGGTGTACGTGCGCGATGCGGCAGAGCTTGAAAATTTGTCTCTGTATGTATAGAGACTATAGGAGATGACGATGAATAGGAAGAAGGCTATAAGGATCGGCCTTAATAGTATGCGTGGCCGTATGAACATGGTGAGATAACTGGTATAACTAATAATATGATATTGTAGTGTATAACCCTAAGTTAAGTATCACGTAATTAGGCGAGTAGGTAATTGAATGATGAGTAATTCAATGGAGAAGGCAAACAAGGAAACAAGGCTGTAGCAAGTATCAGCCAAGTGGTAAAATAGATATCAGGTAGAATCAGATACCTGATTTGGAAGACGCGATGGAGCAATTGGATTAGGCGTCAGCTTTTTATAGATTCTAGCCAGAGTTACCCCTTGACTTTCGATTTGTTTGTTGTCGTCGTCAGCTTTACCGGCTCTGTAGATGAGCTTGACGGGCAAAAGTGCCTTACTTTTTGCTGTTTATTTTTCGTGGAAAGAGGTCGAATAAATGATGAGTGAGAAGACTTGGAATGGGAGAAAAAGAAAGAAAAAAAAACAAAAAGGGCGAGCCTGAGTTGTAAGAAGGAAGTCATGAAGTTTTACACATTCTTTTTTTCTTGGTTGCGTTCTTAATCTTTTTCCTAGTTGCAGTAATTCCTAGAGTTTCATGGTTATGTAAGACAAAGAAGATAAACACAACCATTATATGGGGCACTATACTTGCTTGTTCTATCAGTAGCTCACCGCCAAAAAAATAAAAATTCTGCCGCCAGCCCACCAATAAGCCTTAGTTGGGAACAATAGGTATCAACGTTACTATCATTTGACACGACTTACATCGCAAAGCCCATCATCATACAACAATTGCTGCATATCTACATTGCCTTCACCGAAAACTGATTTATACCGGCCCTCTTGCTTGCCCGAAACCACTCGCCGCCATGTCGTCGACTATGCGCAATGCCGTCCAACGGCGGAATCATCGCGAGAGAGCGCAACCACTTGAGCGCAAGAAGCTAGGCCTGCTAGAGAAAAAGAAGGTGAGGCTTATGTTACAAAGCAGCTCCCAAATCAATAATCCACGAAACAGCCACTGACTATCTCATCCTCCCTAGGACTACACGCTCCGTGCCAAAGACTTCAACAAGAAAAAGGCCCAGCTCAAGGCTCTCCGTGCCAAGGCCGCCGAACGCAATGACGATGAATTTTACTTTGGCATGCTCAGCCGCAAGGGCCCGGGATCCAGGATCACCCGTGGCCGCTCGTATACCGGCAAGGTGGACGGCGATCGTGGCAACAAAGTGCTAGACATGGAGACGGCGCGGCTACTCAAGACACAGGACATTGCCTATGTACGCTCAGTACGCACCCACATGGCACGAGATGTCCAGAAGCTGCGCGAGCAGGTCGTGCTAGCCCACGGTATCACATCAACGGGGTCGGGCGTGGCAAAAGACGCCGTGGCCGTGGCTAAAAAGATTATCTTTGCCGATGACGAGGAGGAGCGCACAAACATGATTGGTGGCATGGAGTCAGACGAGGACGAAGACGACGATGATGATCTCATGGCTGACTTTGACCCGACGAAACTCGACGACTTTGGCGGCTGGAGTGACGATGATGCAGAGGATGAGGAAGACGACGACAAGAAAGCTGCTTCCAGCTCTAAGGAAGCAACAAAGCCCCAAAAGACAGACAAGGAGGCACGCGCAGAGATCAAGCTTCAAAAGAGGATTAGCCGACTAGAGGCTATGGAACAAAAACTCGGAGCCATCTCTCGGGCAGAGCAGCTGATGTCAGAGCAGCAAGCTAAGATGGCCAAGACGGCAACATCGGGTGGTATCACAAAGAAGGGCAAGAAGTTGATGGTACGGACACGCAAGCGGTGAGCCTTGTCAAAGAAAAAGCAAGAAGCTGTACAATATCCTTAATTTGCTGCTCTTGTACCTGGTTATTCTGTTGTCATTTCTGCTTGTCACATATAAATTCATCGGCCTTTTACTTCGTTTCGATTTACATATATTCTTAGGGTTACTGGAGTCTTGGAGGGGTTTTACACAGACCAAAAAAGACTACTTTGTTACTTGTTATTGAACACAAATCTCTTTTATTGCTAGACATACCCAACCTAATTTATGATACAGATAGAGAAACAGATACGAATGTGGAATAGGAAAATCAAAACATCTTCATTAAACAGGCAAAGTAACGCAAGAAAAGATCAGGAAAAAAAGAAACTTGGTAAGCGTAAAAAATCATCAAAACGAAAAAGAAGACAAGAGATCACGTACAAGCGATCGAGGACAAAAGAAGCAAGGATGGCAAGAAAGGAATAAGAAATAGCACTGAACAAATAGGAAACACGAACATTACTGCTGACACCGCTCTCGCCGTTGAATGCATTTGGTGGCGTGTCCATATGACAATATGAACAGACATGGTGATTATTGTCGTCGCCGGTCTCTTTTCAGAGGCTTCTTCTTGTATACGCACAGCGTATAGCATGTATATCGAAATGGTCTTCCAGACAATATTT
Organism: Davidsoniella eucalypti; assembly: GCA_004009845.1. NCBI lineage: Eukaryota > Fungi > Ascomycota > Sordariomycetes > Microascales > Ceratocystidaceae > Davidsoniella > Davidsoniella eucalypti. Next base: position 754,148 of record RMBW01000003.1, on the reverse strand, counting down.
TTCTCTCAGACCGACTCTCTCTCCCGCCGACAGAAACACCTGATGTTTACCGAACGCCGCAGCACTTGCCGACGCCCTTGCCCATCAGGACCAAGAACTTGAACATCATGACAAAGATCCAGAAGAAGAACTTGAAGAAGCCGGTGACCATGGCCACAATGATGCGCACTGGCCAGGGCAGCTTCTCAGTGAAGGCATCGGGGTCCTGAGACGCCGGTTCGACGACGACGTCGCCCTCCTTCTCTCTCTTCATCAGTGAGCCGCTAGTCTGGCTCTCCAAATCGACATCGAAGTCCTCGCGGCGGCTTTCCAGGCTAATCTTGCCCTTCTTGCGGTCCTGCGCATGGCGCTTCTTGCGCTTCTCAGCCAAGCGGCGCATAGCACCCGCCAAGCCCTCGTCTCCACGACCGCCACCAGGCGAACCACCGGCCGCGCCATTAGCAGCGGCAGCGTTGCTACCGCGCAGAGAAGTACGCAGCTTGGCAGGGGGCAGCGGAGCCATGTTGCCAGCGCCGGCACCAGCAACGTGGATGCCGTGAGAGCCGGCGCTGCTGCTGCTTGGCGGGGGCTCGAAGGACTCGGAGGGAACGATGTTCTTCTCGTCACGGTTGGCCACTAGCATTAGCGCGGCTACGGCCACGTCGACGATGAAGAAGCTCTCGATCTTGGCGGCCAGGCCCGTGTCGATCTGGAGGAACCCGGCGCCGGTGCCGTCGCGCGTCAGCTTGGCTAGGTGCTGAGGTGACTCGTGGTGCTCCAGCGTGTACTCGGTCTGGTTCCAGGCCGGCGCGCGGTCAATAGTGACGCAGAAGGGCGTGGCTAGGGCCGGGTGCACGAGGTAGTAGCCGGCCGAGTCGTCGTCCCAGATCAGGCGCGCACACTCATTCTCGGCCATGTATACAGCGGCCTCGTCGTGTGACTTGTCCAGAGCCATCTGGCGCGCAGCCGTAGGGTACAGTAGAGCTACCTGGCCGTCGTTGGGGCGGTGGTGGCGCACCTCCTCCTCGACGATAGTGGACAGGGCCTCAGCCCAGTTCTTGCCGCTGCCGGGTGCGTTGGCCTCGGCGGCGGAACTGCCAGACTTGGCAGCCTTGGCCGGGTCGAGACGGGCCAGCGATACGTGGGCCGAAGCCGAGGTTGGGTCCAGCTTGAAGGTATAGAAGGGCTGGGTAGCCGACGACAGCGTGTAGAACGGCGAGTCACGCTCCTGGATCATCTTCAGGCAATACACACGGCCTTCGGCACCCGTGGCCTTCCAGCCATTAGCGACCTTCCACAGGCTCTTGACCGACTCGGCAGAACTAGGGTTGGGGATATCAGGCTTAGGGCCGGCGTTGCGGCGGACAGGTGGCCACGGAGCAGCTGCCGAGTTGGCAGTAGCCACCGCATCGGCAACCTGAACATTGGCAGCCACGGCGTTGGCGGCGGCAATAGCAGCGGCAGCAGCAGCAGCAGCCTGCGCATCGCCGGGCAGAGTGGCATCGCCCCCATCGTCGCCTGGTGAGTACAGCGGCCGGCTGATGACGCCGCGGGGAATGCGCGTGGGGCTAGTCTGTGTTGGGAAGTAGTCCTGGTGCTCTAGCGGTAGGTCTGGGTTGTAGATGGGGAAGATGGACCGCATGGTAGCAGTGTGTACGGCAGCGTCGGCACCAGCGTCATCGTCGTCATCGTCACTCAGAGGCAGCTTGGCAATAGAGCTACGCAGAGGTAGGAACGACGTGATGGGCGGAGGCGAAGACAGAGCAGCTTCAGAGTCTCCGGTAGGCTCGGCAACGGCAGTGGTGGTGTGGATGCCCAGAGGGTTGGTGCTGGCCAACGGGGACCCAGCTTCGGGGGCTGCGGAAGCATTGATGGGAGCCATGGCGTCAGCGTCTGTGTCGGTTCGAGTGGCCCGGAGTTGTGGTGGTGAGCTAGGACGAGTCTGAGGAGCAGGAAAGAGCGAGAAGGTGCCCTGTGAAGGTTGCTTGGGCGCCATATAAGAACTCAAACAAGTGAGCTCGAATGAATCAAGAGGGTATATTAAGATATGGTGTATATAAAGCAGATTATGTTCTGATAAGCGGTATATATACAGGACAGCACAGAATGGGCGGTTCCTATGTACGGAGTGTATACACAAAGAAGCTTGATTAGACTAGGCTAGAGTCGGCGCTATAGTAACAGATTAGAAGCTCGACCTTCCAGAGTGAAGCTTTCAGGAAGAAGAAAAAGAAAACGAAAGAAGCGAGAGAGAGAGAGGGAGAAGAGGAAGGCTCTCGAGTAGATATATTGACAACAGTTTATATCGAGGCCAATATCGAAGCCAGAATGTGGAACAGAAAAATAGCAGAAACTAGACAGGAAAGGAACGAGACGAGAAAAAGACTGACGAAAGGAAGAAACAAGTCTGACCGTCTCTTTCGGATTTGTTGCTGATCGCCCGGTAATTTTCTGTAATTCTGAGTATTTTTAGGTAACGTCAGCAGAATTTACAGAATTTAGTATACAGAGAAGGCGGACGGAGTACTTCGAGAGACAAGCACAAGTACATAGTAAAGAAATAGAAATAGACAGACAAATAGACAGACAAGGTTTTAGACATGCAGCAGAACTTGCATACATACACGAATTTGCTATTTATTGGTCTGGTTTATTTGCTGTTCTGGCTCTCGTGGGCGAAATCCTGAGGCTCCTGGTGCCATTTGATATTACGACAATGGACTTCCCCTCTCTAGCAAAAACAAGCCAGAGCAAGATACATCGCCAGACGCCATGACGAGGTGGTAGCAGTAGGCCAAATCAAATACAGGGCCTGCAGTGCCCATCGAATGCCCAGTTCAGCAGACCAAGAACCGTCCGCCTCCAGGACGAATCAATAGATTCATTCTCATCCAGCCTTTGCCAGCGAGCCCTTCTGTTTTTGCTGGTTTCTGGTGTTTCTTTCTCTTCTGTTAAAGCCCGTCGAATTAAGCGCTGGCCCGTGACGGAGGCGATACGACCCTGGCCAGGATCTCGCGAGCCAAGATAGCCAATCAGCGCTACTGTCACATCCAAGATTCCAAGATTCCAACCACGAGAAGAAGTCCGTCACCTGTGGCACTTTGTAGCAGAAAACGCTGTGTAAGCGCCATTTCTTATGCATGGGCCGTGGCAGAAGAGAGAAAACACACGGTACAGCACATACAAATCGAAGAATCTGCCGTTGGATTGGCTGCTTTGCTCATGGCACGGCGGGACGCTGAACTTGCAAAAGAGAAACACAGCATCTAACCCTGGCTGCAAACCCTAACGTGCTGCCAAGTCACGATGATCGACGCCTCTCCATCGTTGGCAATATCGATGCCCACCGCACATCGAATCGATCTTCCTGGATTTTCTACTAGTGGGCCAATACAAAGGATGGAGCCCAAGACAATAGTCGCAAGTACAGAAATAAATGATGAAATAGGGAAATAAAAAGTAGAGCAAAGATAACAGCAGCAACAGAGCTCATCCTTGGCTTAGACGACAAATCGGGGCATGGCTTCCCGACGCGAACAGTCGTGGATTCTCTGCATCGATATGCAAACAGCACGGCCTCTTTTTGCCTTCTCGACGACCAAAAGCCGGTGCCAGCACACCTGTGAACAAGGAGCAGGGAAGGAAAAGAGCAAGCAGTTAAGAAGCAAGCGGAATAGCTACAGAAGGGCTAGGGTTCGGACGACTTTCTAGGGAACAGTTAGTTAGTAATAATGCCTGCACTAATACGTGTACATATTGGTGGGTTTTGTGCAATCCTAGCGCATATCTGTCTCCCAAATCAGGCTAGTATAAAAAGAAAAGAAAAGAAAAAATAGAATAAGCTTGGGCTGATAAGCTTTAGCGGGCGATCGATCATGTCATTGTCAGCAAAATTGCAGCTGCTAGTCCGGGCGGAAACAATAAATGGAATCGCTAGCGAATGGAGAATTTACAGATGGGTTTTTTTGGCGTTCTTGCTTAATGGGGGGAATTATCAACATGACGTTTGGTTCAGAAAAAAAAATATATTTGTTTCTTAGATAAGCCAAGTGAGGCGACATGTCGAAACGAAACAATGGTGCTATTTTCTGTTCTTTTCTTTTCTTTTTAGGGAGAGCGGTCAAGGGAAAAAAAAAACAAAGACAAAACATGCAGAATTTGAATCAGAGGCCGCCTCATTAGCATCACATGTTGTCTCTGTATTTCTGCATTTCTCTTTGGTTTTCCACTTAAATCATCACAGACTCGATCAGAGCCTCTATTGCGTAATTTCTTTCCGTGCGTCCCGTGTCGCCCGATTGGGAAACTGTAGCAGATAGAAGGGACAAGACTAGTTAATACGAAAAGATAGACGGTAGCATCAGGACTACAAACACAAGATATACTATCATACTATTAATTGACTACTGCCATTACGACTACTAGCAAACAAGGCCCGAGATCCTCCACCACTCAAAGACAACGCACAACGCTGCCGACGATGAAGACTTTGCAAGCTAGTTTCTCGTCTCGTGGTGTCAGCGCCGGCAGAGCTGAGTAGCGTACTAATAGAGCTAGACAATCTAGAGCCCATGGTCAGCTGCCGCACTATCGATTCTCAATGGCCTGTCTAAATAGTCGCTGTGCACATCAGTGGACTATTGGAAGCGGCGGCATCCTTTTGGTTTCTTGAAGCAATCTTCATGTCTTCCTTTCAGCTTCTTGCATCGATTTTGGCATCTCTTCCTTTTACCTTCCTCTGGCATATCCTTTATATTCCTTCTTTTCATATCAACACTAAAAGTCGGCGTCATCAAGGTAAAGTTGGCTCCGGCCGAGGCTTTGACGATCTCTAAATATCTGCTATACAAGGCAAGATCCGTCTGCGCTACTGACTCCTTGCTCCTCTTACCCCGCCGCGTTTATTACCTCTTTACAATTTGTTTCCATCATCTTTTCTGCTGGCAGATACTGCTGTCTTTGCCCAGGCTGTGCTGTTAGTCTTGTCCATGCTTCAAATGTCTCTGGCCTTTGTCTCTGAATCAGTAGTTGTGCTTGCAGAACAGACCCCGCTATCCACTTTGCTGACCGGAGATATGCACATGGTAGCTTTCTTCCTCCGTCCTCCGTCGGACCCTTCTTTCGTCGCTTAGTCGGCGCGGACCCATTGTCTGCCGAGGCTGCCACAACAGGAGCTATACACGGCGTCTCCTTAGGCTAACCTCTTGGTATCACGTAGCTAGCGTATAACTACAGCATATATATATATATCTGTACATCTCTGTTGCTTGATCCTGTTTCTGTAGCGGAAGGCTCGCCAAGTAGCCGATGTTGGCGTGCTTTCGGTTGTAGGGCCTTGTGCTGTATCAGTACATCCTATCCGCACATGCTGTGACTCAACTGGAACGCTGCAGTGCTCCGTCAACACACGCAGACGGCTAATTTGTGCATGCCACATTTGTTCCCTCTCGCGCTTTTGCTAGTTCTATTGTACTCTTTCTTGTGCACGAGTATATGTATATGCTTATAGTGAGAATCTAAACATGTGCAATGTACTACTGCGTGTATGCATATTGTGTGTTTTATGTGCTACAAGCCCACACGCGTACGTTTTGATTTTGTCCCATGCGTCGATGAGCTGTCCCAGACATATCAGCCCGTCACGACACGGCGCAGTTTTCCTTTTTTTTGCTACAAGCCAAGCTCTGACTGCAATATACAAATCTAGAAATGCCGTTGCTTTTGACTCACCTCCGATGAGCGGCCCTGTTCCTGTCTTCTCTATTTTTGTTATATCTTTCCCAGTAGCTAGAAATGAGTGAAGCACTACAGCCCACCATATTGCATTTGCTAGCTATAATCATTCCTTGCCGCAATCTTGGCTTGATAGTGGTGAGAAGTCGAAACGTACACTTAGAGATGAGACGGCCGAATTGAATGCTCGGTTACAGCGCCGCAATATCTAAGAGAGGCAAGGGAAAATTAACAAGGGCTTCTATACATCTGAAATAGCGCGACGGAAATCTATATAAACCGTTGAGATCTCGATATGAATACTATCTAGATATCACTGCTTCATTCTTCAATTATCTACAACTTTATGAATCTCCTGTCATGTCAGAGTAACTGCTGTTTTCTCCCCTCCTCCAGACGCAGTTTCACTTTTTGCCCTTTTTGCCAATTAACCCCGCCAAAATCCCAAATTCTTTCTGCCCCACTTTTACCAGCTTCATTGACCAGTCAACAGCCGTCTAAGCTGCAATGTCTAGTCATAGTTAGAGTAGTTGCCGTGTTTGAATTGACTAACATCGTCACCACTCGAAACATACTTTTGGAACAAGACCAAAAAAGAGATAAGGTTGAGGTTCTTCCTAGATTTTCCATTTTCTTACACTTCCCTTTTGCAAACCATCACCAAAACCATCAAATATATCACACAATGTCGACAATTCTGCATCTGCGTGCCGAGACCAAGGTTCGTTGTTGCCTTTTCCTGATTCGTCGTCCCGTCCCGGCCGAAGTCGCGCCGTTCTTTTTTTTTTTTTTTTTTGCAGCTGCAACACGTGATGCGTAATCGCATCGCCGATCAACGAAGCCGATTCAGCGCAAAACCGCAAGAAAATAAAAACATGTATAGAGCATTCTCTATCTTTGACCACTGCTAACGTTTGCTCCAATAGCCTCTCGAGCACCGTTCCGCTCTTACCCCGGCCACCACCAAGGCCCTGATCGATGCCGGATACACTGTTAATGTCGAGCGCTGCACTATGCGCGTCTTTGACGACGCCGAGTTCGAGAAGGCCGGTGCTACTCTGGTGCCTACTGGCAGCTGGACCGAGGCGTCTGCCGACCACATCATCATTGGCCTGAAGGAGCTTCCCGAGGAGACCTGTAAGTTGGACTTGTGTGTGTGTCTCTATTCCCTGTGCTAACCTGCTCTTTTCTCTCCGATAGTCCCTCTGAAGCACACCCACGTTCAGTTCGCCCACTGCTACAAGGAGCAGGGCGGCTGGCAAGACGTTCTGGGCCGTTTCCCCCGCGGCGGCGGTACTCTTCTGGATCTTGAGTTCCTGCAGCACGAGAACGGTCGTCGTGTGGCTGCCTTTGGCTACCACGCCGGCTTTGCTGGTGCTGCCGCCTCGCTGATCGACTGGGCGTGGCAGATCAGCAACCCCGGTAAGCCTATGCCCGCCCTGACCAGCTACCCTATCCAGGATAAGCTGATCGCCGATGTCAAGGCCGCTCTGGCCGAGGGTGCCAAGAAGGCCGGCCGTCAGCCGCGCGTCATCATCATCGGTGCCCAGGGCCGCTGCGGTACCGGTGCCGTCGACATGGTGGCTGCGGCGGGCATTCCTGCCGAAAACGTTCTCAAGTGGGATATTGCCGAGACCAAGGTCGGCGGTCCCTTCACCGAGATTGTCGAGAGCGACATCTTCATCAACTGCATCTACCTGATGCACAAGATCCCCAACTTTGTCGACTTGCCGTCGCTGCAAACACCTTCGCGCAAGCTGACTGTCATCTGCGACGTTTCGGCCGATACTACCTCGCCGTATAACCCCGTGCCTGTGTACAACGTGGCCACCACATTCTCCAGCCCTACCGTGCCCGTAGGGGGTCTAAAGGGTGAGCCTCTGACCGTCATTGCCATTGACCACCTGCCGTCTCTGCTGCCCCGTGAGGCGTCCGAGGCCTTCTCTGCCGATCTTCTGCCGCATCTGCTGAAGCTCAAGGACTGGAAGAACGATGGTGTGTGGGCTCGTGCCAACACGCTGTTCAACGAGAAGGTCGCTACCCTTCCCAAGGAGGCTCTGCAGAACTAGATCTGGCTAGAGACCAATGGACTTTTAAAATAAAAATAAGTAATTAGACCAGACATGTAAAATAAGAAATCACAGTTCATGACTAGACACCAAAACAGATTGATACTGAGAGTACATGTATATATATTTTGTTCATTGCGATATATTGTGCCTACTATGTGTACAGAGGATATGCAAAAAAAAAAAAAAAAGAAAAGAATCAGAACAGAAATCAAAAAAGTGTCTATCATTTTGATAGAACCCTTCCTCCCCTAACCAAGTAGAGTAGACCACACAGCTGGCTTTATCTTTGGGGATTTAAAAATACAAGGTGTCACACCGTCTCTCCGGACATTGCCATAACAGCCCTCTAGTTCTCCTCTCATCGTCTCCCCTTCCTATGATCTCCGCTCCCCCCCCTCTACATGCGGTCTATTCGGAGCCGCTTTGCCACCGAAGCGTTCCTCTTCCTGCAACTTTTCCAGCATATGACGCCTCTCCTCGGCGTCCTTTTGCGGCAAACCCCACCACTCGCGCACAAAAGATTCCTGTTCGGCAGCTTTGATGGCCTTTTTTCTACGGGCCTGGGCACGATCGACGCGCTGAGCGAACCATTCCTCGCGCGCCGCATCCATTTCCGAAGGAGTTGCATGGTCTTTCATACAAGCGTTCATCACGCGATGTTGGTCTTTGCAGGCAAATGTTACCGAGAAAGTACGGCCCATGGCGCATTCGGCAAAGGCTATAGAGAGGGTGTTAGTTTAGTTTTTTTGTTTTTTTTGTTGTTGGAAGAGAAAGATGGTGACTTGGGGGTGGATGGGGGGGGGGGTCTCTTGCGTTACTCACCCTTTATCTCCGGTCCGCAATAACTCCGTACTCGCGCTCGGTAGAGTTCTTGCACTTGGGCTTCCTGTGATGATGAAAGCGGTAGCGGATTCCGTGACGGCATCGCCGCCCTTCTAGTCGCCGCATCGCTGCTTTGTGATCGATCTGACGATGACATGATTGGCTGATTCTAATTCTACCCCCAACAAAAGGTTCTTCTTCTTGTTTGTCTTCTTGATAGCAAACAGTTGCTATTTACTATGTTCGTATCGTCGTTGCTTGTGTGTTTGCTCATCTATGGAATCCTTGACAATGATGAACCGGCCTAGCGATATATCTAGAGTCTCGGTTCGTGCTTTAAGATGGTTGCGTTTCTTGCGTTGTTTCTAACTCAGACTTATGTCGTCATGGCCTTCGGTATTTGAAATCGGTATTTTCGTGAAATAAAAGCGAATTTATCGTTCGATGTATGAGTTCGTGTAATCGGACTTATGAAAAAAAGATAGAAATAATTCTTCTTTTATTGCATTGCCTTCTAGTTGTGGCAGCTTAGGTAATAGAAGAAAAATAAATGCATCGGTCGATTGGGAAGGAACGAGAAAACGGCCTTGCTAAAGGGTGACAGAAAGCAGGGAAACCAGAAAAAGAAGTTTAAAGATAATTAATAATACACTTGAACTTGAGGATTGATTTACAAGTTCGAGACCGTCGCCGTTTCTTCAGCCGAATAATGTTAAATTCCATTCCGCTCTTGCGTTACTCAACTGAAGCTTTCTGAGCCCCGGCCCATTTGGTTCTGCCGCTTTTTACCGCCTACTACTTTTACTAGACTGATATCCGCCCAGGGTTTCACACAAACGTATCTGTACAACAAATCACTTCACTATATATACATTCGATTATTGAATGATCGGATTCATTTTTTGTCAGAACAGAAAAAAATAGATAAAATGCCAATTAACTTTGCAAGGAGGGAAGAGATAAGGATATTCAGCAAGATACTGCGCTTATAACCCACAAACGTGTCCCAGATAAAACAATAAAACACTAACAAGCAGACACCAACAAACTACCAATATCAAGATCAAGAACCCCATCGTCTCATACTACTAATGTAAGACTAACCCGGCCCTATAAATCAATCACTGGACATGGAGAAGGTCATGACAAAGCTAGTGTCGCGACTCCTCCTCTCCAGTCAGAGATTCAGTCTCTGGAAAACGCTCGGCATCTATACTATCACGGCCCTTGTCCTTCTTCTTGGACATCGAGAAGCGCCATGACGACATACGACCCTCCTTTTCTTTACTCTTGTTACCAATGGCAGAAGTGGTAGTAGTAGTAGTATTAGTAGGGTTGGACGTAATACCTACACCAGCAACCGCAGACGAGCTGCTTACAAGACTCTCCGCAGAATAGCCCATTTCGATTAACGTAGCGATCGCGGCCTCATTGTACAACTCATCACCTTCTTCCGCGCTAGACCGCGTCTCGAAAGATCCATTGCGGTCCACGTACGTCGATGAGCTACCAGGCCCCTTTTTGAAAATACTGTTGTTTTCTTTGCCAAGACGAGATGAGATGCTGAAGCGACTAGAGCTACCCTTGCGGAAGTATTTCATCAAGCTGTTGTCCTGGTTCTCACTGACATTATAGCCTATCGGAAGTGGATTGTGAAGACCCGCCATAGAAGAGTTCTGGGTATAGATGGAGTAGGTGTTGCAAGACTTATGCTGGCCAGTAACAGAGCCATCTGAATGATAATCCATATCTTCCATAGCATCACCATTTCCCGTATACAAGTGGTTGCTGCCACGATCCTCGGGACTTGCTTTGCCGTTCTTACCACGCACGTGGAAACACCCCCGTTCTCTATCGCTATCTTTGCGGGACATGAACCCCCCCATGAACGTCGGCGCCTTCGGGTTGAGACGAGCAGCGCCACCTGGAGACATGCCCTGAGCATGCGATGGGCGGCTGCCAATCACGCCGACTTTGCGTGCCGATGACCGGCTAAGATCATGTTCATCAAGAATGTCATCGTCTTCCGATGCGAACGGGGCTCCGGATGGGCCGGAAGTATCTACTCCACTCGAGCCGTGGATTGAAGTCCGACGAGATGCGCCCTGAAAGTTCCAGCGAGCTTCGTTGGCCCAAACTCTAGACTTGGACCCCAAAGTTTTGTCGGCAGAACCCCAAGGAGATCCGCTATCTGTGGATGGTCGAGGGAGCTCAGCAGAAGCGATGGAGGACGGCCGAGGGCTGCTAGGGTCACGATCGTGGACTCCACCAAGGATCAGATTGCCAGAAGCCGAGAAAGGATTGGCCATACGGCGACTTGAGCTAGCACTACCAAACATGTCAGAATCGGCGTGGACAGTGTTGCGTCCGAAGATGCCGAATGTTGTCTTCTTAGTCTTGCGGTCCATAGGGGACCCTTCAGTCTGTCTTGGGAACGACTGGCTTTGGGAAGAGCGGAGGCTACCAAGCGGCGTTCCAAAGTCAGAATCGCGAGAAGGCTGGGTGTTGTGCCTTGAGAAGTTGAACATATTAGATGGACGGGAATGCTGCTGCTGGATGGCTGAGCCAAGCGAAGCGGCTATTTCATTGGATGTCTTGAGTGATAACGACCGATCAGGTGTCTCGGCATTGAATGAGGGGAATGGAAGATTGCTCGAAGATCCATGTGGACTAGACAGAAGGCTACGAGACTTGTTCGAGGTGGCTGGCGACTGGGGATCGGCAGCCGGTGGAGTAGAAGTAAGTTCGGCGGCTGTTGCAGGCAATGGAGATGGGCTAGAGTGCTCATCCTGGCTCAGCTCGCCGTAGTCACCAAGAATGCCACTAGGAAGCAAGGCTGCGGCCGTTGGGCTTAGGGGAGCTCCTCCAGGGACATTCGTATAGTCTATCTGCGTGAAGCCTTCATTACCTGCAAAATTGTTGGACGTAGCAGAAGCATTCACGAAAAAGCCTTGACGGTATGCAGAGTATGTGTTGTCGAGAGCAGGATACTGCATAGTAGGTGACTCTGAAATAGCTGTGCCATTCCTATGATGGCCCGCTTGGATTGTGTGGCTTGAGGAAGCAAGTGATTGGTCGAACTCGGTACCATTTGACTGGCCATAGTATGGAAGACGACTCGGCTGAAGCTGCTGGGTCTGCGCCTGTTGAGCCTGCGGAACCTGTTGCACTTGTTGCACCTGCTGTAGCTGTTGTACTTGTTGAGCCTGTTGAGCCTGTTGAGCCTGTTGAGTTTGCTGAGTCTGCTGGGTCTGCTGGGTCTGTTGTGTCTGCTGAATCTGCTGAGCTTGTTGTGCCTGTTGAGCTTGTTGTGCCTGTTGAGCCTGCTGCTGCTGCTGTTGTTGTTGTTGTTGAATATGCGCGTATTGCTCGCACTGGAGTTGGTGGTATTGTGCCGCAAGCGCATGATAGTCAGTTGATAACTGCTTCATTCTATTCTCCAAGACATGTTTGCTAGCTTCAAGCTCACTCTTGACGCGGGCATGGTTTTGCGCATCAGCATCATTTTCCTGGCTTTTAGCTAGTTTTTGATCGCTTTTCAGTGTCTTGAGTTCTTTGCCACGTGAGCTTAGTTGCGCCTCAAGAGCAGTACACTCTTCCTGCATCTTTTCGTAGTCGGCAGCGAATTGGGCAGCCTTCTTTTTGAGCTCTTGCATCAGAATTCCATGATCACGCTCAGCCTTTCCGCGGTCTTGACGAACGTTCTGCACTAATGTTTCTGCCTTCTTGATGGCATCTTGCACCTGGTTGATTTTGGCGGTTTTTTCGCGTAGAATCTGCTCTCGTTTTGCCTTTTCCTTTTCGGCGTGACGTTTGGACTCTGACAAAAGACGCATTTGTTTCTTGAGCTGCTCAGTTTTGGAGTCTTTCTCCTTATTGGCTCTCTTCTTCTCTGCAAGTTCATCTTTGAGTTCCTGTTCCTGTTGGCGGAAATCATCCTCTTCGCGTGTATATTGCAAGACAGTATCTTCAATTTCACGACGAGTTTGCTCAAATTTGTTGTTGAGTTCTTCTAATGATACATCAGGCTCATTAACTATGTCCTTGAGGAGAGGCTGATCGGCGCTAGTAACAGAAGGCGAGGTTTTGCGATTTATCAGAGTATTACGTCGCTGGATAGGCCCATGAGGTTCCCGCAAGTTTCCGGAAGGATTGTCGTGGTGAGGCTCAATAGCAGTGACAGTCGGGCGGCGATCGTTGGCATTAATAGCACGAGGTTTGTTTTCGGCCTCGCGAAAGCTAGTGGGGAATAGTTCGCTAGCCATGATAGGGCGGCCATCTTTGTCGTAGGTTTGTAAGCGGACAACATCGCTGGGCACTTGGAAATTGTTGGAGCCAACGGCAATGACACGAATGTTATAGAAATGGCCGGGCTTTAAGCCAGTGACGGTAATAGCGGTTTCTTGGACGGCAGATTCACCAACTGTAACGAGAGAAAGAGAGCAGGGTGTTAATGGATGGATGTCTCGCATATGCGAATACTTGCCAGGTTAGGCTGGGGACAGATAGCATGCTTACCATTAACGCCATTAACCTGGATCAGAAACTTCTGGACGGTTTTGTTTGGTGGCGGGCGTGTCCATTGCAGAGTGGCGGCATCATTTTTGATATCAGATAAAGAAACGTCGGGTGCTTCGGGGACTTCAACATGGAGGGTTTTGATGAGAACTGGAAGCGGAGTCGATAGAGTCTGCCATGACCTGGCGACAAGCCTATGGTGGTGAAAGAAGAGAAGCAAAGTCAGCAAGAAAGGAACAGTATAGTATCAAAGCAAAGGAAAACTTACCAGATAAAAGCTAGCAAAGTTACAACCATCTTAGCATTATTAACAAGCAAGATGTCTATTCTAGAGGCCGAGGAGGAAACAGAGCCGACGTATGAAGCGGTAGATTCAGCGATACGGGTCCAGACGGACCAAAAGGTTGACACGAGGATTAGAGTGTGGGTAAAGTTATCAAAGGTTGTGGGAGCTCGCGGCGGGCGGTAGAATCGACAAAGAATAACCGTGCCAATCAGAGTGAACTTGAGAAACAGCTGCGACCACCACCATGTCATATCGGAGATATTGTAGCCGTCAAGGGCAGGCCAGCTGCAGAACTGCAGGCGGCGGAAAGACGAGACTGTTATATACAGGCAGATAGACGACGTGTACTTGATAGTGGGCGTGGCCGGCTGCTGGTTAGCGGGAGATGAAATGAGCGGATGGCGGAACAGGCTAGGCTAGGTTGGCAATTTTGCTCTAGTGGCAGCCGCCGTTCAAAGAGGCGCTGTCTGTCGTGGCAAAAGACAAGAGCCTGGACTTGCCTTGCCTGACGGGCGCTGGGGAAACGCGGCGGCCAGACAGACGGAGGGCGATGATGGGAAAAACAAGGACAAGGAAACAACGACGTGTCGCCCGTTGCAAGCCATTCAGGACGTCGTGGGAAGGCTAGCAGATGCAGGCAATGAATAATGAAGACGGGACGGGCAATAAAGAAGCCGATCGGGGCCGAAGAAAACGGAGCAAATAACAGGCGGCCTTGATCAGATGATAAAAATGCGGGCGGCAAAGGAAGGCAGATGAAAATAAGCGTTGGCCGTGGTTCGTGGGCTGAATCGATCGTAGAAAAGGTCGTAGTAGCACTCAAGTTTTTTTGGGGTGGGTTTGCTTGTTTTTTTTTTTCCTTTCGGGTTAATGTCAGCGGGTTGGTTTGTGCTTTTTTTTCGCTTTAGTAAATAAACAGGCCAAAATGCATGCAGACAGGAGCCTTGTGTAGCAAAATAGAAAAATATGGGGATTTTTAAGTTTGGAATTTGCCGAATCTTACGGTTCCGGCTTGACTGGCGTTCGAGAAGCTGATGTTTCAGTAGCTAGGCCTGTGTTGGTTTATTTTCGGCTCTACCAAGAAGAATGTAAGAATGTAACATAAGGAGAATATGATGTAGAGTAAAAGAAAAGAAAAAAAGACTACGTGCTGGATAAATGCTGATAGGAAAACTATATCAACAGAACCAATCCGCAATAGGTAGGCGTACAAGGCTGTGCTAGATGTCACTAACCGCTGCAAAATCAACCACTGACCAACACAAACAACACTACAAGAAAGAAAATAAATAGCAATGAAAATAATTTCCTCGATGTCCGTCTTTTGTACGATGTGACACTATTACAACTAGATTGGAGAAATTACATTAAAGTGTGCTCTTTTGTTAGCACAAGATATACAATCACAATATAGCACTATCATACCAACACCAGTGTATATAGGATGAAGCCGTTGACGCTAGAAACCGGCTGGCCCAAAATAGTCTTGGAGGCACGTGAGCCGCCCATCAGTAAGAAGTACACATATCACTCATACTAGCCCTAATAGTATGGCCCATATGAAAACGCAAACGCTGCCTGACCCACTTAAAAGACGGGCACTAACACAAAAGGGAAATGCAGCCGCAATCACTTTATCGGAGTTGACCATTGGCTTGAACGACGAGGTGGCGTCATGAGCAGGTTAGCGGAAATACTGCGGCAAATCCCAAACTAAGAACTAACAGGTAGTTGTAAAGGTTTCTTTCATGTCACTGTTTCATTTCACGGTAAAAATAATATTAGAAGTATAGGCTTATATATTTACTGATCAGCACTAACCCTAACTAACAAACACCTAATAGTACTTAACAAGATCTTGTTGCTTAGGCGGAACTCACAACCAACGAGCAAGGTGAGTTCGTGAGGTTGTTGTCGTATCACAAAACCAACGCCTCCATAATCATATCGAAAAAAGACAAAACAAAAACATAATCCAAACATGAAATCCATACGTTAAAGAAATACACAGGGCACAGCCGATATGCTGTTTAGCCCTGGGGAACAAGCCAAAGCAATAGCGAGCAAAAACAGGCTAGAGAACGACTTGATTATGAGTGCGCAGCACATTTAGATTTATCTGCTGCAGTCGACGACGTAGCGACCGGCAATCTTGCCCTGCTCCATGAGCGTGTAGACGGAGGGAAGCTCGCTCAGGCCAACGGTCTTGAAGGGAGACTTGATGAGGCCGCGGCGGAAGAAGTCCAGAGCCTCGACGGTGTCAGCGCGGTTACCGACGTACGAGCCGCGGATGCTAATCATGCGGATGACGGTGTTGAAGACGGGAGCACGGATGAAGGCACCGGCGGGTAGACCAATGCACACCACGGCACCACGGCCACGGACGTAGTCGGCAGCCTGCTGGAAAGGCTTCTCGTTGACAGCCAGCAGAATGGCAGCGTGGGGGCCCTCACCATCGGGGGTAGCGGCCTTGACTTCAGCAACCAGGTCCTTGGACTTCATGAAGTCGACGTAGGCGGCAGCACCCAGCTTCTTGCACATCTCACCCTTCTCATCACCACCATCGATGGCAATAGCGTGGAGGCCCATGGCCTTGGCGAACTGCAGGCCAATGGAACCCAGACCACCACCGGCACCGACAATGGCAACGTACTGGCCGGGCTTGACACCGGACTCCTTCAGACCCTTGTAGACAGTGATACCGGCGCACAGAATGGGAGACACGGCTTCTAGGTCGATGTCCTTGGGGATGCGGGCAACGTGAGCAGCGGCGGCAACGGCGTACTGCTGGAAAGAGCCGTCAACAGTGTAGCCGGACAGGGCGGCGTGGGGGCAAAGAGGCTCATCACCGTTGAGGCAGTAAGAGCAGGTGAGGCAGGAGTCGTGGAGCCACTTGATACCGACGTGGTCGCCGAGCTCAATGTCCTTGACGCGGGCACCCTTGGCAACAACAACACCGGCACCTTCGTGGCCACCGATCAGGGGCATCTTAGTTTCCAAAGGCCAGTCACCTTGCATGGCGTGCAGATCAGTGTGGCAGACACCGGAGTACTTGACGTTGATTAGGACATCATCGGGGCCGGGAGTCTGGACGGGCACCTTCTTGTAGACGGGCACTAGAGACATTGTTAGAATAGAGCACGTTTTTGTGATGTAGCAGTATATACTGCCAGTGACTGAATAACTTACTGGTACCGGTCTTCTCGATAACCTGAGCGTACTGCTCGGTAGGCAGGTTGGGGATAGCAGTGACAGACATGATGTTGTTTTTAGAAACGGAGTAGGATCTCGTTTGGGTGAGGATGATAGGGCGAGTGAAACTCTTGAGAGACGCTGAAGAAGATGAAGAAAGAGAAGAAGCAGAAATAGATCTGGAAAGTTTGGAAGAGAACTGAGATGAGGGAGTAAGTCGAAGAAGAGCTTTGAGCATGGTGAAAGAAGAAGAGAAGAGGACGAGACAAACGGAGGGAAACGTCGGTATTTAAAGTAAAGATAGAATAGTCTAGAAGGGGAAGTTGTTAGCATTTCGGCGTTAGACTATTGGTGGTAGCAAGCGGCGGTTGTGACGGAAGGGGTACAATGGGCAATAGGCCCAATAGAGCCGAGAATCAGCTGTCACGTAGGCCATCATTGTAGCGGTTACAGTAGCTAGTATAAGCTATGGGCGTAGTAGCAAGCAGTAGCGTTCGTAGGGGGTGTGAGCGTTTGCAGTATGCGAGCAAGGAAGATGGAGAGAGAGAGAAGGGGGCGTGTGGAAAGGAGCCAGAGAAGCTGGCGGAGAAAGAGGAAGAGGAGGAGGGGCGTTTCTGCTAGCCCTAGTCTCCGTTTCTACATCTCCGTTTTCAACTCTCCATCTATGGACCACCGGCAAGGGAGCCCCTAGACGGGCGGTAGAAGGCCTCAGGAGAAAGGAGCGCTTTGGATTATGCATTTGGGGACGCCGATGACACTACGATGAATGGTCTACTTCAGTAGGTGATAGTGGCATGGTAACTGTAGCATGTCATGGCATCGAATATTGGTGGGTTGGTGTTGGTGGGTGGGGGTAAAAGTGTAATGAGATAATGAGATATCCCGGATACTGGGATACAAGACGCCTCGTTTTGTGATTGAAGCAATAATGCAGTGGGATAGCCGGCCACTGTGCTGTTTATTTTATTTTATATATTTTTCGGTGGCCGGAATAGGTGAGTCGAGGCGCTCTGTTATGAGAGGAGCTGAGGAATTGCTCATACGACGAAAGTGAGGTGAGTTCACAGACATAATTAGAAGCCCGCATGAGCCACCATGAAAAAAAGAAGACAGAAAGAAAACACATGAGGTGAGGTTAAAGGTGAGGTGAGGTGAGCTCAGGTGAGGTGACATTTTGGCTTAGCGAAAGCCTGTGCCGGACAGTAAAAGCCGCTAATACATGGCAAAAACGACGATACAAGACGACGGCAGAGGTCTAGGGCCACAGAGCCTCTACGTCTCAGAGGCTAGTGGCAGCTTTACAGGGCACTACAGCCACTGTAGCAGCGCACGTAGTGGGGTAGGCAGCGCGGGGCACAGGGTGTCTGTTTAGAAGGTGACTAGGCGCTATCTAGTAGGGAGAAGGCCTGGAGAATCAGGCCTGGGCTCCAAAACGGACGGTGGACAGGAAATGCCAGAACATCAGGCTATCTTGATGGGGTGAGCTAGCCCTGGCCTTTTCTTTTTCTTCTCTATTTCTCTTCTCCCTTGAAACTTTATTCGGGATTGTCTGCTTCTCCAAAACGGCAGTACGGAAGCTTTGCGACTAGCAGAAACTGGGTTTTTTGGAGGTTCTTCTAGGCGGCCAATGATGCTGGAATTCCAAGCGGACAATGGAACTGACAAGAGGAATCTTCAAATTGCTTTTTTTCCCTCTCTCATTCTTGCCTGTCCTTGAGGGAGTTGGAGTAGAAACTCAGCCTGCGTTACGGATGGACGGGAAGGAAACCAGACGGTAGAACATGAGAAAGGGTTAGGAAACGCTGGCTTACTCCATCTGCCATGATAACGATGACGCCAATATTGGATCACATAACAGGCCTCGCTTGCTGGGTTTGCTATTTGCTGCACTTGCTGCACCACCTATCTTGTCCTGTTCACGCGTTTGGTGGACAACATGTGAAAAGAAGGACCGAAGCCAGACCAAGTCGGTTAAGTCGGTTAGACTAGGCTGGCCGGACAGAATCAAACGGAGCACCAAGCCATAACCATACAACACAAAGACGAAGATGACAAGTGTACAATGCACCTTGTGTAGACTTACCTGGACCTAAACGGGGAATCTCGTTGCTTAGATAGATCAGAACGGTTCGTATTGGGAAAACGGAATCGAGCCACGTCGGCAAGTTTGCAGGCACAAGGCAAGAATCTGAGGTGTCGACGAACCCATTTAGTGGTTGTCTAGATATCAGCGACTTGATCCCGACCACATGTATATGGCCCCAATAGGCTGTGTTGGACAATGGATATAACACGGAAAATGGCTTACCTATAGAGCAATTGGCTACAATTAAGTAAGGACTAAACAGCTGTTGTTGTGCCGTAAGAAAGCGTGCGATTGGTCAAGGCTGAACTGTATGGAAACGCAGTCTGGAGATATGTGAGATATGTGGTTATGTTTGAGGCTGTAAATCGGCAAGATAGAAGTATCGTGAGATTTAATAAGGGGAAAAGAAGGGAAGGAAAAGGGAACAGTTCTACGGTCTGACTTCAGTCTACGCCACGTCTAATTTATAGGCATTTCTACATTCATCCAGTCGGCTATACAAAGAGCAATCGAAAAGAAATAACCTGTTCCTTACTAGATTCTACAACTACGGCGCGTCTTTGCTAGCATCACAAAAGAAGTAAAAGGTTCTCTGAAGCCCGTATAGCCCAGCAGCAGTGCTACGAAGACACTATACTATGTAAGGGCATGAGACTGTATTGGACACATGACCAGGCCGGATCCCGTAAATTTCTATGGCAGAGGCGGCTTCTGCTGCCCTTTTTGCCTTTTTTTGCCTATTATACCTCTTCTTATGGCTTCGTGACTAGGAAAGGGCGAAGAATCCGTAGGCTAGGATGAACGCAAGAGAACGTTGCCCGGTTTGGGACTTTTTCGTCTGGGATCTTGCTTCAGGGACCTCGAACAACGACAAACGAACCGCAGCTAAAAAGAGGGAGGGCATGACCAGATCAAGTCACTAGCAGACTATTTCTCCGATTCCCAGGTGCTGGTCTTGTTTTCGTCTTTTCTGTGGTTGGGAACATGTGCTTTTCATGCTTTTTTTCCCGGGTTTCTCTCTCGTTGTCTGACTGGACCAACGGAAGTAGACCACGAGCCAAGCAAATCGGGATAAACGAGGCGCAATGTCAGTCTTGGAGCGCGGAGCCGCACCTATAATGGACCCCGAAGAATACCAAGACGGCCAGCAGAAGATGGCATATCAAACGCCGCCGTTCGGCCTGATGTCAGCATCGACCTGTCAGACCGGATGCGGCCTAGTCTAGAAACAACTACGGCCCAGCGAAGAAAAAGACGGCGCTACTATCATGGCCATTGTCGATGCGAGGAAAACTAATAGGAAGCTCTGGGCTCTGTATCAGGAACTCTCAGATGATGGCATCTTTCGATTTTCTAAACAGGGAGCACCGGCAAAGAAAGAATAAGGGAGAGGAGGAAGCAGGAAAATTCTGCAGGGTAAGGGAAGAGAAGCCAGAATCAGCAGAGTGTTGGGAAAAACGTCACCTTGAATAATTACTTTGGAAAATAAAAAAATAATAATAACAATAAAAAACGGCCTGATGTGTCGTACCACTTTCTGATTGTAGGATTGATTAATAGAGTGGATCCACGCAACGCATTTGCCCTGTTTCTCAGAAAGAACCCAAACTGAGCAACAGGCAATGCAGAAAGAACTCCACCACGTATGAACAAAAGAAGGAGGGCTGAAAAAGTCGAGGGCGAAAACATCACAGAGCGGCCTACAGACGCGATGCAGACTTGCCTCCGAGTTATATCATCGATTGTCGATTTGGAGATGGCGTTTCTAGCTTAGATTCGCGGACGTAAGGCGCTCTTGTGCTTTACTTTGGGAGACTTCTGGAGACTCTGGGCAATTGGAGACCCGGGTTTCTGTAGTATAAGTTAAAGAAAGAACCATAGTAAATTCGAAGGAACAGGCAAGAACGGAGCCGCGATTCCTGTTTTACTCCTTCCATCCTGGCTAGTTAATGTTATTTGTTATACGAAAAGTGGATCGGTAAACAAATATTGGGGCCATATTCTACAAGTAGATTATCGCCTTCTTGCTTCGTCCTCTGACTTCGACGCCAATCTCTAGCATCGACATCGAATCACCTGATGCCCGCTGTGGATTTTTCATCAAACGTGACCTGGCGACGCCGTTTCTTGGTAACGTTTTAGTCTCTTTCTGCTTAGCCTTTCTTTCGGCGTGGATATCGTGACTTTCTCCAAGAGGTCGCCCGGATCTTGCCTAGCCGGTTGAGGCTCTTCACGAGCTGGGGGTGATGATATGAGAGACGGCGTTTTATAATGTGAGTCTATGAAGCTAATTAGTGGCCATAGTTATGATATGATATAGCAGTATATGAGTTTATGATTCATCAGTGAATGAGCCCGGCTGAGTTACATCCGACATGGTCTCATGTTATGATAACATATGTATAGCATACTGTGAAATTTCACAGCTCATAGCAATATGACAATGCCAACTCTGTCTGGCTCTCTTGTCACTCAGTCTTTCTTCCCCTCCTTCGCTTAATAACCCCAAAACTACCGTTTCCCAACTCCAAGCGCCTCGCCCAAAATATATCCGAGTCTGGACGAGCAGTAAACCGAAAGAAAACTCCGAGAAGCAGAGCAAAAAGACCGCATTCACACACCAGCAGTTGGGTTTTCGGACAACGGGAAGAGAAAGAACAAGAAAGCCAACCGCAAGAAATTGAAAGAGGGAAGAACACGTAAATCATACGCCCTCGCTTCGAAGTTAACGCTTGCTCCTGCAACGAAATTCCAACAGGCTTGGGCTTGCTGCAGGCGCGAGATCTTAGAGCTAAGTGTGCACGATGATGTGCTTCTCATAGCCACTCACTCGTCCGCTAAAGACATCCGGACATTGCCAAGTTGATGTGCTATAGACACCCTCCCAGTGGTCGAGGGCGTTGTCTTTTCCCCTCCATCAAGGCTTGTTTATATCGCAGTCCAACCGTTCATATCATCACCAAAACAAGAGCCAAGCTTCCTTTTACCTGTCGTGCATATTGAGATTCCGCAGCGCTACCAACTACTCCAAAAACTTCTTGAAGCCATATGACAACGTGTTAATGCAGCGAAATATCCGCTAGTTAGGGGAGTTTTATAACTAGAAAAGCTAAGCTCCAATTCAAACGGCGGCACTAACGAAACAGAAGGGGAAAAACAAGACAAGGGACAGGGATTCTGGGGGGAAACAATGCCAGTTTAGGTTTCCGGATAGGCGGAGGTTTGTTAGTGTGACGCTTTTCCATGTACAACCGAGTTCTAACCGCCGTTATTTGTACGATATGTAATTGCAGATTACGTCGCTTTTCAAGAGACAACGAGTGAACAATAAGACAAATGATGCAGAGTTAAGTAGGCAAATTCAAGCCCTAGTCAACAACCCATAACCCTTAACTATGTACATTCTTATGTTGAGCCCTCACAAAAACTTCGTCTTGTAACCGAGTCGCTCCTGGTGTTAAAGTCACGATAATTCAAGTATATCGGCCCAAACTCCCAACATAATTCCTAGTAAATAAGAACTAGTTTCCTAATCATAGATTCCACTCGCCTTTATCGGAACACCGAGACTTGATATTTCGTAAGTACGTCTTCTCTAACTCTCCTCTTCCCCTCCTCAGCTTGTAATATCGAAAGCAAGTCAAATGGAGAGACGCGTATAGCTTCCTTCGTTCCTATTACTCTTACTCTTGCTAACTAGTTTCTGCGCCCGATGTGGAACTTGCAAGCCTTGCAGATCATCGTAGTATGACATAATACACTGCCATATATTCTCTCAAGTAAACTCTTTCTTGGCTTATACTTTCTGGGCGGTTACATATGTAGATACGCCAGGTAAATTTTTATCGTTCATCCTCCAGGGGCAATCAAGCCGAGCTTAACAGCGTCGGACGCACGGAAACTCCCGTTTAGGGAATGTGACAAGCTGTAGGTTCTGCCCTGTTTCTTCCTGTAAATTATAACTTTTTAGAGAGAAAAGGAAGAATGGCTAGCGCTGCAAAGGATGGGGTTTTTACTATGGTAACATGGGCATGAGAAGAAAGGATGGAGGAGCTGGGTCACGAAGTTAAAAAAGAACAATAAGAGAAGCATCGGTTTCTTACCCCATGGGCAATGACTCCCCCCTCCTTTAAAGCGTCCGTTGGGGGATGCTTGAGCTATGTTCCACACTATGAGTATACATACTAACAACTTACATAACGAAGAAAGGACATGTCAGTTCACATAACCGTTCTCGAATCCTGACCTTTACTACTCTCATTATATATGCGAGACCGAAACCACCGAACCCATTGCTCGCTTGATTAGTAAGTAGCAAAAAACCCCCACCAAAGAAATCATGATACAAGTGAGGAAATTCATAATTAATATCTGTATATCTTGTTGTCAGACTTACGAAAACATGCAATGAGCAATTGAATACCAAGCCATGTCACAAAAACAAGCAAATCAAGAAAATATAAGATTTGTAGCAAATTATAATGATAGTAGCTACAAAGGGCTAGTGAATTAAACTACAAATTTAACTGTGATGAAGAAATGCACTGTATGGAGTAGATATCTACATTGTGATTTTGGTATACTTCTTCACTGCTTTTAGATAAACAAAGTATACATCCTTCTTTTATATTAAGCAAGTTATAAAATGCTTGAGTCAGCTCACTCATATGACTATAAGATGACTGACAAGTATGATCTTGACTAAGCATGTCACACATTTCGAGGCTAGAAACTTCTATATCTAGAGGGAGTCTAAATATGTTTGTCATGAGAACGCTGCCATTTGCAAGCAAAGCATATTCTTAGTAAAATCACAATTAAGGTGCTTGATAGCTATCGTAAAGGACATCTTGGCCAATCCCTCTAGAAAAGTTGTAGGTCTATTTAACCCTGTTATTGAGGACTGGATCCAATACATCCCATGTGTACAGGTCGTCTCGATGATGTACCGATCTAGATTAGAATCAGTACATGTTTTGTGATCCCAGGGTATCTTCGGGTAGAATGCAGGCACAGCACTTATCATATAGACAAATATAGCATACTAACCGGAATAGGCTTATCGTGTCTAGAACAAGGAAAAGGAACTTGATCGAAGGAAATTTGTACTTGACACAGTAAAGGTATATCATAGTCAAGTATAATTTTCTCGCTAACAAGAAAGCTCACAGATATACACCATAGACATCTAACTGTACATTTCTGCTCAAGTACCACCTCTTCGGTATGTTACGCCATCTAAATATATATCAAAGCTGCAAATCCAATAATGTTGGTGAGATAAAAACGACACATATGCCGTGACATTTCTACCACTACCTCACGGCAAGAGGACTCTTTAATATCTGATCGACCAATAAATGAAGAGATATCCTCGTATTTTTGCTCCAGGTATTGATATATAAAAGCTAGCCTGTTTGAACAACTTCTTTTGCCATTGGCTCCAATATGACGTGCTGGGTTATTGAGTTTGATTGAAATCATTCTGTACATTTTCTCCGGTAGTCCTAGTCGGCATGATTGACTCAATATAGTTGCAGTAGTTATCTATAGTGATATTGTTGGCTTGGTAGATTAATGGTAAACCAATGTCCACATCATATTGATTTGATAGATGAACAAGGATCATGAGAGCGGTTGTATGTAATACGCTGTGACTCTGATGAAGTGGAATATAAAAGTTGTAACTGTTGAGTGTTAAATATTCATAATCAAGTTAGGTAGTTTCAACTGGTTTCGCTTTTAACATATACCTACCAGCTTGCAAGAATGTGACATGTTCCGGCCCAAAGCAGTCGGGTGATGTCATCTGTCAGCCGATATCCCGGCGGTCAGTAGATTCAGACTTGAGCAGCAGCTGTTATGGCTCTTCTACACACCTGCAGCATTGATTTATAACTAAGCTATTACATTGTATTAGGGATTAAGACCATTCAGGATATGCTATAATTACCATACTATTAAAATCGAATTCGATTCAGGCATTTTCTATTCATGTCAACAAACCATGACATCAATGTTGTTATGATAACAAGGGTTAGGGTCTATGAAGGAACGCTTCACAAACCCTCAGACAAGCAAACAACATCGACGAACATGCTCAAGTCGAGCCTCCTTCTTCTTGGCACTGGCCTGTGTTCCTGATCTGCCAAGTCAAGAGCAAGTTTTCAAGTCTGCATGTCTGCATGTCTGCAGTGATTACATAACATTTTTGGTGTCTAAGTAGTCTTTGCCCCCGTAGTCTCCTAGGTTAACCAGAACAGTTGGCCGGCGCCAGAATTTTGCTTTGTGCCGCAAAAGGCCTATTGCTTAAATTATATACTATGCGTGTTTTAGGCTTTGAAATCATTGATTTGTGAGCATGTTTTAGCACCGCCCTGTGGCCATGACGATAGCAGGGCCTTTGACAAATAGCGAATGGCTCAATTTTGTGATAGTATAGTCTTTGATGTTATATATGACGACTACTAAAAGTAACAACAGTAATAAAAAAGCGATGTGTCTACCCTTGGTTTAGTGGCGCCAACTGATCTGATATCTTCTCTTGTTTGTCAAACAATTGCTGAGCACATTACTAAGCACATGAAATTGTAGTAAGATTTTGGGCAACTACCTGTTTGGCTGTGTTTCGAGTGCAATTGCGCAATAGTCTCGAGGCTTTTGGGAAGTGGAAAGCGCGGATTTGTGGGCTAGATAAATAGGAAACAATTTCCCCTCTTTTTTTAATTTCTGTTCCTGGATGCCTTCACGATATCTAACATTCAACTCTACATTTATTCAGTTTCTCTCTATTTCCTTCTCACAACCATTCCTAATTGATCTTCTCGCATATAATTTTCATCCCTTTCTTCACTATATCCGCCAAGATGTCTGAACACACTTACGAATTCAACGTCAACATGTCGTGCGGTGGCTGCTCCGGCGCCATCAACCGTGTCCTGACTAAGCTAGAGGGTGAGCTCTATTCCAGCCAAGTGGGCGTATCTGTATACGCCTCTAGATGCATAGAATATCATTACTAACAGCAGTCCTTATCTTTCGCTTCTTAGGCGTCAAGTCCCACGATGTATCTCTCGAAAAGCAAACTGCCACTATTGTCGCCGACGAGTCGCTGTCCTACGAGACCGTGCTGGCTACCATTGCTAAGACTGGCAAGAAGATCACCGCCGGCAAGGCTGATGGCGCCGAGCGGAGCATCGAGGTTGTCGCTGCATAGACTAGTCGCTGCTTTAGCCAAAATTAAACTCGAAACATAAACCCCGCCGGAAGCCTCACACTAATTGTTGCTGAGCGAACCCGTCTGTACATATCCACAATGATAGAAAGATAGATGGCTTATTCCTTCACTCTTACTTTTCTCCCAATCATCTTTATATTCAGTCGTGCCACAATATATACCAGCATAGCGCATGCTTTTCACACTACCAACATACATTTGATCATAAATACGTCACGTGACGATATCTTCTGCTTCATATTCTTGTCTATTGTTGACTTGCCATGTGTCAGACGTGCTTAAACGAGCTATATGGAGTGCATATTTGTATGCATGTACATGTATATATTATGTATTGTGCAGGCTTTTATAGCCAGCCAACTAGAAATAAGGGAATCAGCAGTTTGCCAACTCATAGAACAAGGTAAGGGGAAAGAGCTTTTATAGGAATGAGCGTCATAAACGCAATAGCAGAGCTTTCAAAGCTAGCCAAAAGATACAAAGGAGAGACATTAAGACCTCGCGAACATAGTCGCCGGACAGATTCATTATATAGAGAAACACAGAAAGACAAAGGTATTGTTTGGATGTCCAGTCTAGCAAGACCGGCCAGCTTCGGACTTGGCTTACTTGGCCACGCCAATATCGCTATCACTGCCACGCAATGTCTGGATCCATTCGTAGCCGAGAGTCTTGCTCGGGGCTTGGCCGTCGGTTTCCGACACATCTTGCTCGGTGACGCGGACGCTGACAGTCTTTGTGATGCGGTCACTATCGCTATCGCCCGACTTATCATCCGAGGCTGTTTCTTTGGTGACGGTAGAGCCTCCAGGGCTATGGTTGGATTTGGTGATCATCTCGAAGTCTCCAGTTTCGAGATCCGATTCAGAGGATGTTTGCTTCTCGCGAGCCACTGTATCTTCGTGATCCGAGGCTGAAGAGAGCCTGGATGGAAGCATCGTGGGTTGGGCGGTGAAGAGAGGCATAATCGGGAGCATGTTGGCCGAGATCATGGCGATATTCCCCATAACGCTGTACATCAAGATCGGTTAGCAAGGGGACCAAGAATATGAATATATGGGTGAGACGGCCTATCACTTACACAAATAGAATGTTGGTTAGCAAGATGTGATTGCTAAGTGCCGGTCGAGCTCCGAGCTGCGAGACTTCATAGGTCCAGGCGATGCCGATGGCGACGCAGATAAGCTGGCCGGCAGCGGCGATATAGAAAGGCGTACGGAGGGGCGTCGATCCCGTATCGGAGCCAGTCGGCAGGGCAGCCACGGCAGACAACAAGAATGCCGCGGTGAAAGCAAAGACGGCCACAGTGAAGCTAGCATGGATCATAGTGATGGCCACATCGACGCTATCGTCGACACAGCTACCCACGACAGTGGCATCCCACAGCAGAGCTAACGGCTGGCACTGCAGATTCGACGTGAGCACGAACATGAATGAGATGATAGCCAGCAATACAATCAGCGCTGCATCCACACTCTTCCAAGCGCGCCGATGGCCCACGCGGCGATACTGGAAGAAGCACGCCGAGGCCTGGGCCAGGGCCGTGCTGATGGCCAGCGGTGGCTCGGCCGAGTACTGTAGCCGCATGGCATTCACTGTGCGGGCAGGGACCCCGGCCAGCGAGCCCTCCAGACTGGTCAGTATGGCAGCGATTATAGCCATCAAGGCGGCTCCGAACATGGTGTATTCATCCCAGGCTAGACGGCGCGTCGTCCGACGGCGGCGGGCAATGTAGCGCAGCACACACGATGCCAGAGAGAGCGTGGTTAGGGTTACGGATACGGCGACTAGCGCCGGTCCGCGCACAATGGCTATGGGCGATACGCCGTCGGCGGCAAGTTCGTCGGCCGGCGTGGCCAGAGTCATGGTGTGCATCGGCGAAGGCGCCATGTTGAAGAAGATTGCCAAAGGGGGGGGGGGGCTCGAAGATGGCTTGTATCGACAAGAAGAGTCGGAAAGGAAAAGGAAAAGAAAAAGAAGACAATATCACAAGAGATAGCTAAAAGAGACAGAACCAGCTGGATGCAGCTCTACTCTCATACCAGGAACTTCGGTCTGCTGCCTCGTTCCGTTGACAGAAGAACAACGAATCAACAAGATGTAAGAAAGAGAAGAGAAATAAGAGACTAAAAGCACCGTGTATGGTTCCATGGCGTCCTTTTTGCATCAGAGTAGATTTTATTGCAACTATATCTGCTCTAATATCCAGATTCTACTATATCAGCATCTGTTATATCTCGCTACTACATCACTCCTAACCCTACCGATCGAGCACAGGCCTAGAGATCGCAGGGCCTGTCAAACGGTTAAGTGCCCCCAAACGGTACAAGTATAGTCCTGGTTAGCTGAGGGGGGCTTTGATTCATGTAACAAGTCTGAGTTCATGGCCTTAGTTTAATTCTCACTACATTTTCCTAACAACGTGCGTCTCAGAACTTTGCCGGGAACCAAGCATTAAAGCAATGAGGAGAAAGGGGAAAGAAAAAAAAAAGAAAAATAATAATACTCGATATAAGAGAAAAAATTAAGGAAAGAAGATAAGTCTTTGTCGGATTTCATCTATCTTTGTGAAAATCTCCTGATTTGTTCAACGTAGTCAAGAATCGGCTTGTTTTTTTTTTTCTTCTTTTTATTCTTCTTTTTTTTCCGGGAAAATCTCAAGATCGCCTTTTCTTCAGGCAACCTGCATCTTCTTTTCTTCTTTTTTTTTTCCGAATTACATCAACCAAGATCTTGATAAAAGCCAGTCGGACATTTCTTGATCTTGAGCAATATTCACAGAATAGGCTCTAACCATGTTCAAATTCAAATTTCAGCCTCGTGTCACAAGAAAGGAAAACTGTCATACATTTCTAGTCTCGAACAATTTAAATCACGAGATGCCTACGATTTGGATTCTCGGAACCTGCAAGTTCCCGTGCCTCGAAAATAACAAGACACGATGATAAATCACTGATTTCCATGGTGCTTTCAGTCGTGTCTTTGTCTCCATTTTTTCGCTACATATCAGCAAAACAACGTCTCTAAACTTGACATCACACCCTTTTTTATTGGTTTTTTTTTTTTTTGGCTCAGCTCTTTTCTTTTCTCTTTTTATTCCTTCTTAGCGTTACATCCGGCATCAAAACGGATGTGCCATTTTCCTGTCTTTTTTTCTCTTTTTTTCATGTCTCTGACAACATCGTACCAACTTGACAGCTTGATTTGGCTTGCTCAGCCTCTTTCTCGTACTCTCTCTTGTTCTTATGCAGTACCAATATTTACATCTATCTCCCCCCTCGTTCCCGAATAGCATGTCATATATCTTCACGACATTTTTATGAGCTAAACCGGTTGAACTACAACGTCATACTCCAGTGGTCATCCATGCGTTTCAAGTATTGTCTTTCCAGGCGACCCGAATCTACAGCCAAGACCACGAATTCGGCATTAGATACCAAAAGAAGAGATCCGAGAAAGAAGAGACGAGACCATCTCTAGCCATCTCTACTGTCCAGTTTGATGCGCTACAAAGCTTGGGGACTCTCCCCTTTCTTGCTGTAATTCAGACTAATAATTCAAAGTCATATATCTTCTGTTTTCACTGATTAAGAATCCAATGTCTCTTGTTTTTCTCCTGCTTTGTCTGAAACGAAACCACAGTCGAGAACGAGTAAGTCAATCAAGACTTCACGTCGTGTCTCATAAAAAATATAATAAAAATATAATAAAAAAGTCTAATTGTCACATGCAAATTAACCAACGTTTGTCCCAGCAAAAACATCTGATATTCTGCTGTTTGTTTTACTTGGTAGATTTATACTTTTTGGTTCGTCGCTCACCCTTTCTATTCTCACCATCCCATCTGTGAGTTCTTCCCCTCGTCTAGTTCCTGTTCGCCTGTACCGTTCTCGTCTACACGTCCTATTTAGACCGCTCTCTTCTTGACTGATTTCCAGGTCGATCAAACACTGCAACCCTAATGCTTACTCGGGGGGTCATGTTAATTTTGTCTCTTTTTTTTACCAGAGCTCCTTCAACACAATACCCCCCCGCCTCCCGAATAGACCCTAGCTGTTGATCACACAGCACATCAAGCTTAAAAGCTGAGCTAACGCCGTAACAAGCTAACAACTAACGCGTTTTTCCCGTCTTGTTCCTCACTTGAACCACAACGCATGAGACCGCATGAATAGCTTTGTTCATGTATGGTCTGTGTGGTGTCTTGCTGACCTCTCTCTTTGCTTATCCCTTCACTACAACTTGCCGGCACATCTTTTTTTGCTTTGCTTTGCTCAGACATTTTTGTCACGCCGGAACTTGAAATCCCGGAAAGGGAATGGCAAAGAGACAAATAAGAGAGAAACAAAACTGTACATAGCATCGCCGTATATTCTCCTCGTCTATACGACAGAGCAAAAAGAAGGAAGTTCCTTGAAGATATGAAAAAAGACATACGATATGTGTCCTATAACAAAGGAGCATGATTTCATGTGGCTATTCAAACAACATAATAATGTACAGGAAACACCATGGCTAAACATAGAAGGAAAAAAAGGACAAATAGCAAAATATATGATAGAAAGCACATATTCCAAAAAATATGCCTCCAATGTCCCAGAGCTGACAGCTAGAAAAAAAGAAACATGATATCAGATAAGAAAGGGAAGAATAAAACCAAAAAAGGCTCGAAAGCAAAGAAACATGTGATATGCTGACTAAATAGAGACCTATTATACATTCTATTTTGTAGTAGAGCAGCGGCCAAAAAACAAACAAAATAATAAAGAAAGATAAGATGGCGTAAAACTAGGGTGAGAGATGATGAGCGAGTGGTTTTTGAGATGCGTCAAGGACGGCTGAAGGATATGTCGGAAATAATATGTAGTAGAAAACATAGATGAAAAAAAGAGCAAGAATCAAAACGGTCATGAACTAGGTGGCAGTAAATTCTTCATATTTAACCCGGAGCACCAGGAGGAACCATGGAACTCCAGTTGTCAAAGTCCCAGAAGAACAAGTCGGTGTTTTGCATCTACAGGCACACGTTCAATGTTAGCTTTGATCCCTTGTGGTTGATTACACAGACCACCATGTGATGAAGGGACATTCGACTTACCACTCCGTTCGTTAATGTCTCATTGGCCATGTACATGTTTGGCCGAACCTGGAACTGTTCCAACATCATCGGATCTGGACTGAGTCCAGAGTGGATCTGGCCCTGCGACGCCATCGGGGTGTGTCCTGACGACACATGTTGCATATGCAGGTTATTACCGGGAATCTGTAGTGTTGACAAGCTGATTTGCTTATCCAGTGACAAGTTCATGTTGCGTATACACGCTGAGCGCACTGCCTCTAGACCCTGCTTGACATCCGACACCTTAGGATCTGACCGCTGTACACTGTAGAACACTACCGATAGAGACACGATATCGTTGATGTCGTTGGCGCTGACGCCATCGACTAAGAAGTCGAGCGACGACTTGACTGTCGGTATCAGCCGTTCTGGCGCCCAGATGTCGTTGCCTACCAACGGCGACAGGTCTTCATCGAAGGTAACCGTAGTGCCCGACGGACGTGGCGAGATGGCGTTCTTGACAAAGAAGCACAATGAGAAACACGCCTGAATGATGTCCTGTCGTAGTAATTGTCGGTACATGTCACGTACTTGTGGCGCATACTGTGTTTCTGGGTCGATTTCATCCATGTACCGTAGAATGACCATGGACGAACGTAGATACGAACGGATGATTTCGTTGGGTGCTTCTGAAACGCCCAGGGCAAAAGGACGGAAAAGGGCCAGAAGTGGTCTACGTACGTGCATATCCATTATGACACGCAGACGCCAGAGACGATTGAGGCCGCGTGCGTCGATCGAATGCCTGGGAAACACAAAGTTGATGTCTTCGAGATAGCGCTCTAGCTTGTGTCCGAGATCCAGGATTTCGCTATAGTCGCGCACATTGTCGATTCGGTGAACCACATGTGATACTCGCAGTCGCGCCGGTAGCGTCATGGCTGCGTAACAGTGAACCTGGCAGTCGGTAGGCTCCTCTATGGGCTTGCCCTTGGGTAGTTCCGTCATGCCCTCCGATATCCAGTTGTCGTCAATATTTAGCGCTGGCCGGCACGTGTAATCGCCGTCTCTGACAAGAGCTGGCAAGTTACAGAGCATGGACACATGGAGATCCATATCTAGGATAGAAAACCACAGACGCCGTCTCAGCTCTCCCGTAAAGATGGGCATTTTCTCGTACTCTGAAGGGTCTCGGTGTAGGCCCATGGTCATGGCCATACGCACAACATATCCTAGCTGAGTCCAAGCATCGTGGTCACGGATTAGGTTGGTCAGACGCATGCAATGCAGCAGTAAGAGTTCGGTCTGTAGCGTTGTGATATCGACAAGCTGTTTTCCTCTGAGACCATCTAGCCAGGAGCGCACAAGCGCACAGGCTGTGGGAATATGGACTCCGTCAGCTCGTTCATGCGATAGTCCGCGGCCCTTGGAACTGAAACGCGACCCAATTGCCACAGCCGTTAGAAGTTGGGGTAGGAAGTAGTCGTCGTTCATCTCTCCCTGCCAAAACAGCTCGCACTTGGCGCGGAAGCTTTGAATGTGCAGAAATCGGAAGATGACCTCGCTAGTATCGAAGTAGGTATCTAGAAGGGGCATGCATATATCCCGCGGCGGTAGAATGTCAGTCATACGCTTGTTAATAGGAAGCATTGAGTCGACAAAGACCGTGATTGCGGCAACAGCCTTGCGGTTTTCCACTTGGAGGAACTTGTGTAGATTTTCCAGTACGATGAATAGGTCGCGCACACTGTCATTCTCAGATGGATTTGCAAGTAGATTCTTGGCTTGGGGAAACTATAATGAGGGGATATATTGGTTAGAGTCGATTATTAAACGGGATGTATGTCACGTCTTCATCACACATATATATATATATCACTAATAGAAGGATACGTACCAGGTTAAGAAGCACTCTCGGACTGTTCTGTCCAAAGAAACGAGTTCTAAGAGCATCACTCTTGATAGTCAACTGTCTGATCGTCTTAGGACTGGCGGCATTGATCATCTTGGAGCTAGAGTGGTCGGTACGTGCTGGGCTCTTTGCTACTACGACCTGTTCTAATCGCTCCAGACGCGTAACGAGTTCTTCCAGCGATACATACTCGCCATTCCGCATCACACCGATTGGCTTGTGCTCGCTACCCGAGCTTCCAGGTGCGCCTCCCCCTCCTCCGCCACCTCCTCCTAGGCCAAGGCCGGCAGATGACGCCGAGAACATCTTCTTCGTAGGACGCTGCTCGGCCTCTATATCAGAACCGTCAGAGAGATTCGCAGGATCGTTGTCAGCGGCGTATCTGCATTGGCGCTGGGATTTCTGGCACTGAGCGCAGGAAAGCCCACGATCGCAACGGAGCTTGCGTTTTCGGCACTCAGTGCAAGACTTGACGGGTCTGGGACGCTTAATGCTGCGGGTGTTGTTCGAGTTGGTCGTGCTGTTGGTATTCGGGTTCATAGCCGACTGCAAAGGGCCGGCAGAGGAATTAGCGCTGTTCAAGCCCATTTGCGGTGGCGAGAGCCCTGGAGTGGAGGAAGTCTTGATATAGACATTGTGCGGTGTTTGTTGCTGTTGTTGCTGTTGTTGCTGTTGCTGCTGTTGCTGCTGTTGCTGTTGCTGTTGCTGTTGCGCAAGAATCTGCTGTGTCTGTTGCTGTGGAGGCATGGACAATGGCGGCTGCGGGAGAACTTGGTGGTGATGGTTTATATGTTGTGGCTGTTGTGGTGACGTGAGATGCAGGTGCTTTGTCTGGTGCTGTTGGTGCTGGTGCTGCTGTATCTGGGGCAGCTGGTGCGAGCGGTGCATAGAGTGTTGTTGTATATGAGGCGGCACGGCGCCTGGTGGAACCATGACAGGCCGAAGCTGTGGAGGCTCCAGATCAGCTTGGCCTGGAACTCCGGCCATTGTAGGAGTACGAATGGCAGGGCTGTGGGCTTATGTGTGCGAGGAGATATTGAGCGATATGTTTGGCGCGATCAGCAGCAAAGACGATGATGGGCGAGAGCAACAACAGGGAGGAAATGAATGGGCGGAGCGGCGCGACTTTGTCGATCGAATGGCAGAGCTGGTGGTTTGTCGGGTATCGTCACTTTGTCGGAGGGTTATTTAAATGTACATATACATGTAGCTGTATATTTGGCCGATATTGGAGTCAAGGCTGTAACTTGGAATATGTATTGTCGATTATTAGTACCCAGAGCGATAGGCAAGTAAATATCCAAGAACGTGTGCCTAATATCAGTACAACGTCAAATAGTGGATTAAAAAATTAGGAAAAAAATGATAAATATAGATAATCAAGCAATTGGTAAGGTCCAATGTGTGCCAAAGCCAAAGCTCCTCTGTCTAGAACATTTGCCTGTCGCCTTTTTTGTTCGTCGTTTGTTTTATGCTTGAAGATCAACTCCACAAGCAAAGGAGTCAAGCTTCAATCCGGGGAGAGAAAGCCGATCAGATTGGACCGGTTGACGGCAGGTCGGCACTTCTAGAGAGCTTCTATGTCTATATCTATACTATGTATAGCAAGACTTTGGTCGTCTATGGTCGGGTGCGATCGAGCAGGAGAAAAGGGAAAATGATGGTAGAGAAGGACGAAAAGGAAGAAGCCTCAGGCGTTCTCGGCCGATTAAGTGAGAGGGAGGAGATGTTGATAACTTGAATTGACTGAGAATTGATCCAGGTTTAAGCTCCAGGGTAAGGCCAAAGCCAGAAAAAAAGAAAGAAAAAAATCCCAATGAAATTCGGATCGATCAGGTCACGTCTTCCGAAAGACGGCTTGTGGGGAGAGTGCGAAAAGCAAGACAAAGTCAAGACAGATAGATGGATTAAGAGTAAAAGGGAGAAAAAGGCGAGCAATCGACGAGCCAAGCGAGTTGGTGGATGCGGTACTAGCAGACAGTATAGTAGTAGTATAGAGTAGTAGTAATAACGATAATAACAGCGGTAGATGGACGGCAAAGCGAGCATGGGCTTCAGCGAGTTGGAAGGCGTGACTTCGGTGTCAAGGCCGGTGAGTCGATCGATGGCCAAGATAACGAGATGGACAGAGTTGGAGCAACAGAGCAATTCCAGACCCAGAAGCAAAAGACGAGAAGGTCAGCTGTGGATTTTATTCCCTCTTATGCCTATCCAGCTGGCTAGTTCCTTGCTATCGTAGCTTTTGCGGTGGAAGCAGAGCCAAGAACTAGGACTAGAACTAGAGCAATTTGAGAGATATGTACATATAGATTGGCCAGATTAAGACATTCACCTCCTCATCCTTTCATGTGCTCGGTCTTGCTAAGCTGCGCTTGTTTCCCTTGTATCTGCTTTGATGTAGCGAAGCCCAACGCAGTTCCCGGCGAATATTGGTGTTCTTTTTCTGACGCTGTTGTTTACTGCTGGTGGCCCAACAAAGTAAGAAACAAAGGCAATTCGGTAACACGTAGAAGCAAGTGAAAAAAGATGCAGCTCTTGAAAACACATGTAGAGAAAAGAACAAGGTCGAGATGGAAAATGAGAGAACACAAGACAGCGCTAATAAAGGCCCAAGAGCAGGAAAATAAAGTAGTAAGAGATACTAAAGAAGTACCAAGAAGAGAAGAAAAAATCCAAAACAAGAAGAATAACTAGACGATCGGGAAAAACATTGTTCTTTTCTCCCATCAACAGTCGAAGTTCTTTTTCGGAAATAAAGAAGGCGACGAATGATGGTGAGAAGAGAAAGAGAAGAAAATTTGCACTTTTTTTTCCTACTGTGTATGTATTATTGCTTGTGCTGTAAACCATGGTAACAGACAGAGAATTCAAAGCAACTACCACAAAAGAGGCTCTAGCTCATAATTGATGTTCTTGCTGCTTTATCTTTGTTTGCTTATTAACGACAACTAATAACCAAACGACCAAGGCAAAAAAAGCACATATATATTGTACACAGGCGAATGTTGTATATTCCCGTTCTCGGTTTATTTCTCTATTCGGCTTTGCCTCCTCCTCTCACTCCTTCTATATCTTCTCTTCTCTTTCTCTCCAACGTCCAAAAAGGTCACGACAAATCTGGAGTCGTTGTTCTAGTTGGACGTCTTCCCCCCCCTTCCTACCAAAGCCTAGGTAAAAGGCACGAGGCGGAAGAGCAGCAAAATGCAAATCATGCCTTGCATATCTCTACTCTCATCATTGCAACTGCAATGTAGCTTTCGATAACTCAAGGCCCGCAGGACAGCCCAAAGGAAGAAGGGGAGAGGGGGGTTCCCTTGATAGATCGATACGAAGACGGCCGCTTTCAGGCCGAAGCAAAAAAAAACGAAAAAGAAACCATGATAAATCCAAGCTTTTTCGAAGCTTGTTTGCTCTCCCTGTCTCTCTTACTCAGGTTCTTGGTCCGTTCACAACGCTTCTTCCTTGGTCCGTTGCAACGCTCACTAACAAAGTCTGTTCGAACATGCAATCACCCTGGCTCGGTTTAATCTATGCATTTCTTTTTTTTCTTTTTTTCTTTTTCTTTGCTCGGCGGCTTGGCTTAACAAGTTCAAATATAGATCTGTTTTTCTTAGTTTCGTTTTTTTTCTTTTTTTCACCTTGCTTCTGGGCGTTTATTTTGTTTCTTGTATCTTTCCTTGTGGCTCTCAACCAGCCCTTGCTTTAATCTATGTATCTTTCAGTAGTCAACTAACTCTGGCCTTTCAAACTCAAAAAACAATCTAATTAATATAAAAGCCGGTCTAGAAATCTCCCCATATTAAACTAGACCTTGATAGCACAATCTATTTGTAAAGACCCTTTTTCTATATTTCAAATCAATTGTTTTCCCTCTTTGTGCTAACCTGAAATCGTTCCGTCCCGCCCTGAATCTTCCAGTCCACAAACCCTAGTGAACCCTAGTATGTCAGATCTAACCAGCTGACAGTATGAATCTAAACCACAACTGAAAAAGTTTCCGTTTACAAAATACATGCCCAATGTGCTAAAGGGAGCAAAAGAAAGGCACAGAATCTATCATTTTATGTGAATGTGACATCATATAGACACCTATACACTGTTTTTCCCCCTCTTATTCTCCTTGCATACGCTTTCTTGCGCTATCCCTATTACTGAACTAGAACGAGCCATATATTGCCTTGTTTTCTGCAGGTCTTACAATATAAAACACTTACACACGGAATCTATCACATCTCCTGCTTTTGGATGCTATACATACACATGTACATCCACATGTGTACAATATACACGCTGATATTCTGTACATTTCCGGAATTTGAGAACACGAACTATTTTGCCCGTACAATATGCAAGTCAGCCGTGCATGTGCCCATTCCTTCTCCTCTTTTCTTCTCTTTCTTTTTTTTTTTCGCCTCTTCACTCTATATATCACCACTATTAATGCTACTTGGCCTGTTCAAAGTAGTACTAATGGCCTATATTCCAACCCCATCTAGCAGATGGTACATAGTTATTGTAGTAGTAGTGGCCTACATTCCAACCCTATCCAGTAAATCGCAGCTATAGTAGTAGTGGTATAGCCAATGTTTCCCTCATGGGTTTAGTTAGCCATTACAACTAGTTTTACAGTCACTCTTGTTTCCCCCAAAGCTGCAAACTAGGCCAGAGATGTTTGACCGACCCAAAAAGCTTAGTTTATACATGTACATCGAAGCTTTTTTCTCTTCCATACCCCTCTCGTTCTCTTGGGTATTTGGTTTTCTCAATGGAAACAAAGGGTTTGCTCTTTCTCGCAGTGTCACACACATAGTGTCTCTTTTCTTTAGGGCTGACTAGTCTTGTCGATATAGCCCTGTATTGATCATGCTTTGTATTCAACACCACTGATCTATGTATCTTAGATATCCCAGGCATAATCATCATAGTTTTCCTCGTAGTCGTCGCCTTCATCGAAATCTTCGACAGTGGCTTGGAACATATTTTCTTCAGCCGTATCAAAGTCGTCCTCATCCAAACCCATGAACGCATTTAACTCATCGCCATCTTCATAATACTCTTCATAACCACCAGAATCATAATCTGAATCGAGGTCTCTAGGATCCTCATTATCGATATCTGGTCGATGTAGACCCCCTAGCACTAACCGCCGTGCAGTCTCTTCATGCGTCAAATTTCGGTCCGAGTCTTCCACTCTGACCCCGAGTACTCTCGCCAGCCCGGCTAAGCCCGTTATGCTGTTGGGACCGGTACCATAGATCTCCCGGAGTATATCGTTCATACCACCGAGATGCATTAGCTCATTGCGCCGTGTGATTTCCTCGTCGTCAGAATCGTTCCATGGCCACGCATCAATGTCGTCCGAGAACTTGTTCTCGTCAAGCGCGGGTGGCATTGGATCGAAGTCGTAGTTGGGCTCCTTGGAGAGCGATCCTTGGGGTAGTAGTCCCATTAGAAATGTGTTGTTCTCTAAGTATATAAACCGTATTGTGCGCAAGTCGGCTTTCACGGCCGATTTTATCTGATTGCCTGAACTGCTTGCTTGCAATGCTGTTTCACGCAGGAAAGTTTTTGTCTCGGGAGAGTTCCACAGATCTTTGGTGTATGTCGTGTATATGGCCGTGAATAGTTCGTTTAGACCCAAACTTGGTTCTTTGCCCCAGACTGAGGGTACTGCGTCTAGGTCTAGTACTTGGAATAAACGGCAGTACAACCACGGCATGGACTCAATGTTAGCTATGAGCATCTTACGGGCTTCGTCTGTCTTCTTGCGTTGCAAGAGTCCAAGGACTAACGAGTGGCGATAGTAGTCATGCTCAGCCGCATAGCGTACTCGATCGTTCATGTGGATCCAGTCGAGGAACTTTTCTAGCCATTCCGACTGGTGTGTACGGATAGCAAGCATGTGCAAGATGTGATGTATGCCGTAGAAATCATTCTCGGGGTCCATAGCCACTAGTAGCTTTGCCCATTCAAAAGCCGTCCGATACGCACCCTTTCGAACTAGTAGCTTGATATTGCGATAGCCAGAAAGAATGAACCAGCGATTTTCGGGCCGTGAGAAATCAAGACGCGCAGATCCGTTCTCAATGTCTCGCTTGAAAGACGATAGCGCTACACGACCAAATGTGAACAGTGCGCGCTGGGTTAAATCCGCGGCAAGCGAGTTGTTCTTTTCGTGGTCCTTGGCGATAAGGTAACACTGGAGAAGAAATAATATGTGATATGCTATAGCCACGCACCGATGGGGTTAGTAAGAGGATTTTCTTAAGTTCAGATAAGAGGGGACAAAGATATTATAAGCAACACTTACGGTATTTCTGTAAGGCCCCAATCATGGGCTGCATGTCTCCTGTAATAGACATTTCGTAGAACAGCCGCTTGATCTGCGAAAACGCAGCATCGCCCGTGAACCGATACTCAGTCCAAAACCCGTTTTCGTCCTCCCTCTCTTTCAGCATCGACAGGCCAGCCGACCCAGCCTTTGGCCATGTCTCTTTGCCGTCGATGAAGAGATTGCGCTTTAGCGTAACATCGGGTAGCTTTTCATAGGGCTTGCCACGCAGGACGTGTTCCAGCGTAATAGCATCGCCGGGCCGTGGCTGTAGGAAGGCTTGGTTGTCCTGATCTGCCGCGTTGATGACGTCGCGGCCAAACACGGAGATCATCTCATTGCGTTCTTTGAGGTGTTTTGGATTGATCTCGAAGAGTCCCTTGGGAATTGGATTGATAGCCGCATGCCAGTCGGCCGCCGCTTTGGCTTTTGACGTTGCGGCTGAAAGGTCGAGTTCACGTAGTGCCCGGTCAATCTCGTCTTCGCTTTCCGCCGGGCCGGCCTTTTGCTTCGTTTCAGTCGCCGCACCACTTTCGGCAGCTGTGTCTAGGACCTTCTTCTTGCCCTTCTTCTTTTTCTTTCCCTTGTTCTTCTTCTTCTTTGCTGGTGTCTCTGCCGCGTTGACATCCGGGGTATCGGCGGCTGGGGACGGTTCTCCCTGGTCCGGGATCTCATCGTCGTCATTTTCGGATTTGTCGTCGCTGTCATTCTCGTCGCCCAGCGCAGCGAATAGGCTTTGGCGCGGTTGTGGCACTGGAAGCTCGTCTTCTGATTCACTTGCTTCGACAGCGCCACGTTCAGCTTCAAGTTTTGCTCGTGCTTCTTGTTCTTGCTTCTCGCGCAATCTGCGCATCTGACGAGACGACATATTTGCTTAATTTTCGGGTGCTCTTAAAGATAGAGATTGGTGTGGCGCAAAACTGTTAATGGCGTTTAGGATGAATATGGAAAATGAAAAGGGAAAAGAATTTGGCATTTAAACAAGTAATCGCCACAAGGCTGAAAGATAAGAT
The DNA here is from genome assembly GCA_004009845.1 of Davidsoniella eucalypti. Taxonomy (NCBI): domain Eukaryota; kingdom Fungi; phylum Ascomycota; class Sordariomycetes; order Microascales; family Ceratocystidaceae; genus Davidsoniella; species Davidsoniella eucalypti. Next base: position 713,908 of record RMBW01000003.1, on the reverse strand, counting down.
AGAGTAGGCTTTGATAAAGCCGGTAAGTTGCCGTATTTTGTGTTTGGATCTTTCCATGAATTCATTCGAGTAACTGCTGGGTACTATGTTTTGGCGGGGTACTGAGAACAATCCTGGTTGGCCGGCCGGCCAGAGTCTCCACAAGTCGAAGCACTGGAAATAGCCTTACAGCCAAGGAGCCAAGAGGATCTCAGTTACATAATCAGTGCCTGCTGTGGCACCCACAGCTCCCACCTATCAGCTGCCTTAGGCGCTAGAACTTCCAATTGCTTTCTGTGGAAAATTGGACATTCTCCCGTACATTATTACCAAATCAGGCCACAATTAAACCTTGTCTGGCCAGAGGAGAAAATATAATTCGATTAAAAGCACCTACTGATGTTTTTTTAAAGACTCTAATTATCTTCTAGACCGTTTGTCTTTGTAATTAGCTTTCAAAGATTTATAGGTGTGATTCTTAACTTTTGGCCATGCTGCAATATTGATTTTGAGAGGGCCACCAAGAGAAAGGGTAATTTCGGCTCTGTTGCTCACCCAAGACGGCAGATCTGGGAAGTCTAGGAAGGCCGCCTCAATCATGACCATCGACATCGGCTCTTTCGCCAATCAAAAGCCCGGCAACAAAAAAAAATAAAAAGGGTTTCCGCGAAAGCTAATGCAAGAGCAGTATCACCGAGAGAATCCTCACAATTAATAATAGCACCTTTCACAACGTCAAGATGTCCTCTGATACAAGCTAACATAACAGCAGTACTAGCATGGCCATTCCAATGATTGATTGACAAGGGAAATCAAAGAGCTTTACAGTCTCAAGATGGCCTTGAGAGCAGACTAACACCAGAACAATACGGCCATGAGAATCTCACTAACGGACGTTGCCTCCTTTCTCAGCCAACAGCTTCGTAATGTCAAGGTGGCCTTCGGAGCGAGAGTATGTGAGAACAGCTGGGCCTTCAAGGTATGCTGTACTTCTGGTAATACAGCACAGGATCTGAGATTGATAGTAGAGACTAGTAACTAGTGTTTGAATGTACAAATATGATTGATAGATAGATTATGATGATAATTCTGCTCCTCTTGCTTCTCAAAAGGTAGCATTGTGAACAAAAAAAAACTCGAAATTATTGTACTTAACGTATGTCAGTAGAAAACAATGGTGATGGTACAAAACTACACACACACGCAGACCAGCCCAACTAACCGGTTGGTGTCTTGAGTGCCAATAGACCCTACATCAAGGCTCACAGGCTACTAGCCTATGGATTATAAAAAAAACCCGTATCTTGCCTACTTTCTTCTTTCTTTAACCAGTGCCGTTGTTCACGATCGTGGAACAACCGTGCCATCTGGTAATATCTCAAAATCGCCCATTTCATCCTCATCGAACTCATCGCCAAGGTCGCCTACTGCCGGTATTTCTACCACATCAGCCCCCTCGACACTCTCGGGGACGATGGTATCGTTGCCTGCATCGTCTATTTCGATGACACCACCACCAACAGCGCCCCAAACATCGCGGCGGACACGCTCCTCGGCAGCCTTTCGTGCACGCTCGACCTCTTCGAAACCGCCAGACTTCTTCAGTCCACCCGAGTCGGCAAAGTTAGTTAGTTCCTTCTGTAGTGCGTTGGTCATGCGCGTAGACAGCTCCTTTTGCCGGATCTTTTGCGCACGCTCAATAGCTTCGAGTCGGTCTTCGTGGTTGGGCTGCAGCGCACGAACCTCGCCGAGAACGCCGTCCTTGGCTGCGTTCTGGTCTAGGCTGTTGCCGAGATTGTTCAGACCCTTCGAGAAGCTTCTAGCTTGGCCAGCGCTGGCTCCCGTGCCGTTATCCTTCATCTGCTCCTTGGTGGCTTGTTCGACTAACGTAAAGGTCTCTGAAGCCTTCTGCAGATCGTCCTTGAGATCGACAAGTAGATCCTCCATGAGTCGCAACTCGTCACGACCCTGGCACACATCTTCTAGCTCCTTCTCCCAGATTTTAGTCCAGATTGGCCGCTCGCGCTTGATGTATTCATCCATCTGGCTCAGCTCCTTGGTGAGCAGACCAATGTCCTTGGTAACGGTCTCGAGCTGTCTAGGCAGAGGCCGCACGCCACGATGCACGACATCTTTACGGAGATCTTCCACCAGATCCTGTAGATCGTCAACTTTGTTGACTAGATGATCAGAGTCGGAGTTGAGCTTCTTGCGGCCGTCGGTCACGTATGAGTAGCCACCATCACCTTCAATGTCGGGTATTATGGCCCGCACGGCAGCCGACTTGATATTAGAAGCTTTGGTGCGCACAGCGGCCATGGAGGCTTCAATGGATGACTGGAAGGTTGAGTAGGTTTGACGGAGAACAGCCAGATCTCTCCGTAGGATTTTGATCTCACTGATATCTGCAGTGCTCATCTTAGGGCCCGATGATGCTCCCGCTCCTCTAGGGGGGCTAACAGGCGGGCCTTGCTGTATAATGGTTTGTGAGGGAGGCACCGATGCTAGACGCGAAACTTCCTTGGACGTCTCTTGTTGTCTTTCGGAGACACGAATCAAGCTGGTTCCTTGGCTCTCGACGTTTTCTCTGACTTGTTCAACAAGCTTTCTGAGACCACCGAGACCCTCGTCAATGTGACGCTTGATTTCGTCTAGAGGCTCAATGTTGAGCACAAGCACAGTCCGGTCGTTGATATCAGACAAATCCTCGAGTTCATGTCTGATTCCCGATACGGGGTCTTGGATGTAGATCTCGGGCAGGTCGACACCGTTGTGTTGGGTGTTCCATGAGAACTTTTCGATAAAGGCAAGCTGTAGCCGCCCAATCGTAAGTTCTTTACGGCCCTCTGGTAGCACAATCTTCTTGATTTTGCTCTTGTATTGTAAAAATAGTGTCAAATCTTTGGGTGTTTGGGGTTCCGAGGGAGCTTGCGACCGTCGACTAGGTTCGGGTGTTCGTGGCTTATGCGCTACACCATTAGATATCGGCGGACTGCGAGGCTCCTCCCGCTCTCGTACGGAAGCCATCTCCTTTACGGGTCTCGTTCTCGGATATGGAGATGACTCTTCATGTTGTTGGGGAGTCTCTGCAATAGGCTCTGGTTCTTCTAGCAGCCTCTCCGGCACCCGCGCCGGCGAGTTCTCAAAGGCAGAGCGTGCAAGATTCGAGGCTGTGCGCGAGTGGCGGCCGTTCATAGATTCCCGACGTTGACTAACCGCGAGCATGGCCTCCTGTTTGTCCTTATCACGGCGGGCAGGCAGGTTTGCAGCGCCCTGAGGAAGCATAGGCACAGCTTGAGAGTTCAGGACTTTCGAGATCTGGTACTGCGAGTAACGGCGGGATGCTCGTCTTTCTAGATTTCCCTCCTTTTGTAGCTTGGCCAGAGCATCGGCAGGCGTCTGGGTTTCCTGAGGCGGTGGAGGAGGAGGCGGCGGGAACGAGTCGAGGCCAAAGTCTCCGCTGGGGGCCGGACCATCGGGGTACGGCGGGATTGGCGGAGCATTAACAGTAGGGTTGCTGACGCCATTTGGTGAAGCAGCATCGGAGCTAACAGAGCCGCGGGGTTGATCTCGTGCCGAGTTATAGCGGCGAGAGCTAGCTTGCGAATCGCCGCGCCGAACATCGTAGCCGTTTTCTAACCCGTCCTCGATCATGCTAGTGAGGCCGCTTCCAACACTTGCGACAGTGCTCATGCTGGTGGTGCGGTCAGCAGCAGACGATATGCTGCCACCCCCGGATCCAGCACTATCGCGGTCGCTGCGTTGGCGCTGGCGGAGACGTTGTTGTTTGCGCTTTAAACCCTGGAGCAGATTGATGATGATGTCGCGGATTCGGGGCAGATACCGGTCAAGACTTTCAGAGCTGGCTTCCTGGCTAAGGGTGGCCTCGAGTATGTTTCGAAGTTCTTCGGGGACATTGCCGAGATCACTCGTATCTACACCGATGGCGTTGAAGGCACGGCATGCCATGTTGAACTCGTAGCCGAGACGTACATAGACATCGGAGACCTGGCTGTCGGTAGCCTGGTTGCGGGACCATTTTGTCAGGGTTTCGAGTAGCTGTTTGGTGGCCACTAGCAGGTGGGTGACACTTTTCTCGATTTGCGATAAGGATGATGATGTTCCGCTGGATGTCTGTAAAAAGGAGCAAATTCACATGAAAGTGTTAGTTTCTGTCTGTCGAAAGTAGGCAGATGGGGATACTGAAATCGTGGGCAGGAACGTATTTGGCGAGAGATGTGCAGGCGTGTTCAGCCCCGGACAGGTGGTAAGCCAGTAACACGTGGGCAAGCGAGTGAACAAACAAGCAAACTGGTAGCCGATAGAGCGTATGGCGGGGGGTGATGGAGAGGGGAGGAGAGGGTAGTAGAGTAGATTTTATGCCGAAGAAGGGAGACTTACGCTAGGACGGCCGTTGCTAGTGCCGCCGGAGCCGCCTTGTGACCGTGACCGCGAAGACCCGGACGGCCTTCCGCTAGCTAAGCTTCCACCGGGCGATTGTGAACGGCCTGGAACAGGCATAGTAGGCGGAGGGCCAACATCGTTTGCGCCAGGCGATCGGCGCGATCTTGAGGACGACATGGTAGTATCGGTAGTAATGGCAGGTGTAAGATATACAGGTAGGCAGCTAGGCAAGCGGTCGCCGCGGGAGATTGTGAATAGCGGATTGTTATCAGATGGGATGATATCGATTGGAGAGAGCGCCCGAAGTTGCTACTGGACTATTGGTGTATTGTTTGCTATAAGTTGGAGCAGCGGACAGTGCAGGATCAGATAGGTGGAAAGAAAAGATAGGGTCTAAGGAAGCAGATGGACGTCTGAAGGCTTTGTAGCAGTCGTAAACAGAGATGGCGCCTATTTGTGTATTTATGTATCTGTGAGATTGGCGAGTCGAGGCCTATTGTTGAGGCAAAGCAGCGGGGGATTTCGAATATTGCAAGGCCAGAGGGATAAAAATATGCTAGTGAACAGGAGAAGCCGCAGAAATGGTATTAGATAAGATGCTATCAAAATAAGATGGGGGACGACGAGCCGAAAAATAGAAAGATAGTCGAAGAAAAGGGAAAATATAGAGAGCCAAAGGAATGGAATGTTCAAAGAGGGGAAGGACAAGAAAAAAGAGCCGTCAATGTGAGAATCACCAGCGAATTTAGGCTCTATTCTCTTTCTTCTTGCTTTTGGCTTTGGAGGAAAGCGCGAGCGCACAAGCGAGACGAGGCCTGGTCAACTGAAGCCGGCGATTGGCTAGTGGACGGTAGACGGCAAACCCTAACTGCACCCAGTAAATGTAACCCGGATGTAGCGTTCGCTAGCCACAGCCATGTGATCTTTTTCTAGTGATTCTCGACGGGAACGAGATACATAGAGTAGGCGAAGACTTGGAAGGCGAAGACGGAAGACGTCGCAAGATAATGATGGAGCAGTGGAATGACTGAAGAACTCAGGAATGGGGCAGGCCAAAAACAGCAAGTCAGAATCTCACAAGCAGATCTAATTGTAGTGACACAATCCATTTTGTTCCGTATCCAGGTTCAGATAGTTAGACACTGCCCGACTGTTTACATATATCTGTTTGTTCACTGGGGTTGGTTGCTGGTTACGCCACGCATAGCGCACGCACCCACTATAACGGCCCGCTAAAGCCCCCCCAGAAAGTCCGCCAGCACAGGCCCTAAACAGGTTCTCCAGGCCCTGTAAAAAAAAAAAAAAACTCATGAAAATATGTATCAAAGAAGGCCACAGCGGCAAGTGATCGACACCCAACCACTGTTTATATCTTGATGCCAGGCTCACAAGCCATTTGTCCTTGCAGGTAATATTCCTCTTACTTTCTTCAAGTTGTTGTTCTCAGATGTCTCTGTCGCTTTCTCCCTGGTAGTCAGTCTACCGGATGCAGTCAGATCCAAGTGCCCTAATTTGGAGCCTCGGAATCTTTCAGCTGCTCCCTATAAAGGAATGCAGCAGTTGGTCAAGTGTCTAGAGTACCATACAACCACAGATTTACCACTTTGTATATGTACTACAACGTAGAAAGAGACCCCAGGCTTTCCTCGTGCTAACAACTTTCCACACTTGTCTCCTAATCTGCCAAAACAAAATCTACTTACTGTAGGCCCCAGAACTCCAGCCGCCCAAGAAGCAAAACCCTGGCCTGTCCAGCCGTGCACGCTATAGCAGGCGGCTGGGCTATCACTTTGTTCTAGTAGGGCAAACACCTTCGATCTAGTGAACGAAATATCTCGTATTATGCCGACACATAGCCATATACAACTAAGAATATATCCATTCTCGGTATAGTCGTATTGTTCTGCATGTCTTAATACGGGATGTGTCTTACATGTAGAAGAACTTAGTTCAGTTGACTGGAAATTTAGTGAGTTGTTGTAGTCTCTGGAAACCCATACAGATATACAACAATAGCTTCTATGTTGTTCCTACAGTCAGCTACTAATAGTAACTAACTTAACAGCGTTCACATGCAAGTCACAGGTTCCAATTCTATGACGCTGTTTCTGTGTCACGCCCTCCCTCTTTCTCCAAGATGAGATTCGAGAATCCCTAAGACTGTCTCCAGGAACCAAGTTTTGCTGCAGCTGCCTTTTATTTCTACGACAATTCGCTTCCCTAGTTTAGATCCGGTGGCATCTTTTTCTTCTTACTTTTTTTCCCTTGGCAATACTTTGAGTTTTCTAGCGATCTGAAAACGGAAATTCATCAACAACCCCAAGGTCTAGGCTTATTCTTACGATCTTCAAGTCAAAGAAGAAGTACAACACAAGTTTTCCGCGTAACTTTTTCGTATTTTTGATACTAGGGGCAAGCAATGACTCTGGACTAACTTTAGGACAGCAGTTGTTAGAAGAGACAAATTGTGAGATTTTCTATATTTGATGCTAGAGGTATCGCGTGCCAATGTGCTAGTTGTAGGTTAACCCTAAGATTCAATTGAAATCAAACGAAAATGACGAGAAAAACTATTGATTTGATTTTCTAATAGTACCGCGTTTATTTGTTTCATCGTACCATGCTAAAAAAAAAAAGAAATAAAAAAAGAAGAATAAAAAAGACCAGGAGAGAAGAACAAGAGAATGAAGAGCGGGAGAAAAATACTCCTTAATTATCGACTTTCCCCAGGCCTTAGCATTCTTATCTGGCTTTGCACTTAAACGAAATACCAGGAGCTTTGCTTCTATAAGTTAGTCTGGCCGCCTATTCTTGTTCTGGTCTCCTTCTCTCCTTCGATGTGACATCATTAATTGTTGAATAGCCGTTGTTTCAACTACACCTGAAGCTTTGGCATTTCTGTTCCGATTACAGCAACTCTACCCCGATTTCAGCAGCTTTCAGCACATCGTTGGGGGTAGTCATCGTGCTGCATTGTTTGTTGTTTTGCATAGTTGTTGATTCGTCGAAACGAACCATCGTCTCGTCGATTGCTTGTTCTGTTTTGGAGAGAGAAAAAGAAAGCGAGAAACAATAGATCGTGCTCACGCTAAGACGAGGAACAGTTGTCCTATCTTTCTTTTATCTTTTATCTTTTATTTGTTTCCTTCTTTCTTACAACCATAATGCCTCGGTAAAGAAAAGCATATAGCATTTTTCAACTTTTATATTTTATTTAGTTCTACCATCATCATTATCTAGCCCTTCATTTCCGCCCTTCCGCATATCTTCATCTCCTTTTCGCCATAGAATGGCCTTGGGCGACGACGATGCCCAGCAGGCGCTAATCAGCCGAGCTGACGACGGCCACGATTACGAACGCGGCCCATATCGGCGCCACACCGATTCCGACGATCTTGACGATGGCGGAGCTGCCAAGACGGAGCCTTTGCCGGGTCTTTTTGTATGGCTTTTGACAGCGGCCGCGGGAGTCAGCGGCCTTCTTTTTGGTTGTAAGTCTTCAACCCTCCTTCTTCCCCCTAGGCTCCCAATCTCCGGATTACCCACCAAACCCTAACCACGTGACTAACCCGATATCATATAGACGACACGGGTATCATCTCAGCAACGTTGGTCTCGGTCAACTACGACCTATCAGGCCGATCGCTGACATCGCTGGACAAGTCTCTAATAACGTCGTCTACGGCGCTGTTTGCGCTAATCGTATCGCCGTTTTCATCCGTCATAGCCGATCGCCTCGGCCGGCGCCGCGTGATTCTAGTGGCCGATGTATTGTTCATAGCTGGCGCGCTGGTTCAGAGCATGGCCAACACTGTGGCCACCATGGTAGGTGGGCGCTGCATTGTTGGCGCAGCAGTGGGCGCGGCTTCATTCGTCGTGCCACTATACATTTCCGAGATCGCGCCGACGAAACATCGTGGTCGATTAGTGACAGCAAACGTGCTGTTCATCACGCTGGGCCAGGTCATTGCATACATAGTCGGCTGGGTGTATACCGAGTACGGAGACGCGGCAACGGCGTGGCGCTGGATGGTCGGCCTGGGTGCTGTGCCTGCTGCGCTACAGTCGACTGTAATTATGTTGATGCCTGAGACGCCGCGTTGGTTGATACGTTCTGGCCAGGTGGCGGCAGCTAAGCGTGTCGTTCTGCGCGCTAATGCGTGTGAGCTTTCCCAGGCTGATGCCATCGTTCGCGCTATCGAGATTGAGGTGCGCAACGAGCAGGAAGCTGCGGTCGGACTAGCTGTGCGCCGTGCTCGGGCACCGGATCGGCTTCGTTGGTTGTCAGATTCGTGGTACGAACTATTCACTGTGCCCAAGAACCGGCATGCGCTGGCAATTGCATGCTTGTTGCAGAGTTTGCAGCAACTCAGTGGCTTTGTAAGATCTATTTCCTCACCTTCTCCCTGTGAACTGTGACTATGTGTAACTAACATGTGCTCTAGAACTCGCTCATGTATTTCTCGGCTACTATCTTTACCATGGTTGGCTTTACGGTTCCGACTCTAACATCGCTCACTGTAGCTGTGACCAATATGGCATTCACCGCCGTAGCACTCATGACCATCGACCGCATCGGCCGGCGGCGTATCCTGCTGTGGTCGGTCCCGTTGATGATTCTGGGGCTTTTGCTCTCTGCCTACGGCTTCTCTCGGATCTCTGTCATGCACAACTCCTCAAGTAATGGCACTAGCACGCCTGCTCTGCTGATCCTCATCAGCTTCATGATCTACGTTGCTGGCTACGCTATCGGCATTGGCAATGTTCCATGGATGCAGAGCGAGCTTTTCGCGCTATCGGTGCGTTCGCTGGGTAGCGGTGTTGCCACAGCTACTAACTGGGGTGCTAACTTTGTCGTCGGCCTGACCTTCCTGCCTATGATGGACGTATTGACGCCGTCGTGGACTTTTGTACTTTATGCCGCGATATGCGCGATTGGCCTCGCTATGATTTGGCGCATCTATCCCGAGACTGCTGGTCTCAGTCTAGAAGAGGCAGCTTCGCTGCTGGACAACGGATGGGGCGTGAATTCACGCCATGTTGGAGCCAGTGGACGTCGTGAGAGTGATGGTGAAGATGATAGTTAGTTGTATACCCTAGGGTTGCTGTTAGGGTTGGGTTATCTTTTGTTTGGCGTTGAGGTTTGGCATCTTTTACCTTATGGCATATGTATATAGTAGCGTTTTCTTGGACACAAGTGTAAATCTAATGACTACATGTAGTTGTATATGTTTCCATCATAGAAACTATAGGGGCGGAGTCCGCCGGCTGTATGGACTGAGCTTGACTTGAAGTAAAATCTACCGGCGTACTTCTTAGGAAGAGGGGCTTATATACCTGTGCTCGTGGCCTGAACCTAGATCCTGCTTTTATTAATTGGCCATGTGCGGCTGGCTATCTAGTTTCACAAGATCGGATTTTAGGATTTTGCGGTTTGGCGGGATGGATTTCGGTTCAAGTTCATGGTATAAGTCCTTGATTGTCTTATCCTGTTTTCTTCACGTCCACAATGGAGAGATTAACCGCATTTCTGGTACGCAAGAGCTGCTTACATATAGCTTCAGACTGATGGAATTCTTGCATTGTGCTGTTTGTGATGTGATGTTTTTCATCTTGTTTTCTTGACATCCCCTTATGAATTCATTATATCAGGCTCGTATTCAAGGCATAGTGACGGACACGTACTACAAGTTTTATATATAATAATGTATGCATAGTTAGCTCGATTAGGAAATCAGTATACTCTAGCATGGAAAAAAGACTGACCCATGAAGGCTTAGAAGTAGGTAGCATTTTTATGTGTATGTTCTTGAGAGGTGTCCCGAGCAAGAATAAAATGAGGCTCTGTACCTTGATTAATAATTGTATAAACGACATGAGTTGAGCTCAAGTTTGGGTAATATCAAGAACGGCAAATCTGGAAACGGTAAAGGAAGGGTGAGACTTTGTTCGTTCTGACGTCATTAGCTTTTCTTTTTTTTTTTTTTTTGAAAAGTGACTAAGAAGCATGATGGCTTTTTTGAAAGGTAGAAAAATTGGAACACAAATTTTTAAACATTATCCATTTGCTAAGTCGTCGAAAAATCTGTTATTATTTTATTGTGCATTTTTTTAAGCCGAGCCGCGAGGTGGAATCGAGGAAGGCCTCGAAATAAAATTCTTGTTTCTTCTACATTAATCTAGAAAGAATGTTTGGAAATTTCTCCTTTCTTCTCTTGAAGTTTTAGGGAAAGAGCTCGGATGGAACCCTAAATCCGTGGAAACCTGTAGAACGTGACCTTCTATTTTTGCAGCTCGGCCTCTTCGCCCTCCGTTAACGAGTAACTGCAACTTCGTGATGATACTTTTACAAACACATTTTTTAATTAGTAACTCAACTAGCGCTAGACTAGGAAAGGACGGGTGGTGGCTGGCAAGGTTATTGGTCGGGTGAGCTAGGAGAAAGAAAGCAGAACCGAGTCGGCTACGGCAGTTGCTTAGATATAAAAATGCAAACCAGAGCTGGAGCGGCCAGTTCCGGACCAAAAATGAAGAGAGAAAGACGGCACAAAGTGCGATGATCTCTCGAGAGAAGAAAAGAACAAAAGAGAGAGATAAGCAGTCATTGTGCCATGTAGATACTCGCGTAAATGGCGCTTAGCTTGACGGGTCAAGTCAAGCAAGCAACCAAAGGGGTGGCAAATAGAAGGCGGAAAGGGAAGGATTTTCGGGATGCTGGACCAGTCCAATCCTAAAACATCACCTGCTTAAAAGCATCTGCTCAAAGCATCTTCTGGTGACTCTGAGCAGAACGAATAGAGCTGACATTACAATAACAAAATTTCCATGGCCGTGTTAATTCGAGTACGAGCTGGGCCGTATTTGGCAATTGCCGTGCTGGCTAGCGGAAAGCTAGCTTGGAGCAATTACTGCGCACTCCGCATTGGACAATTCAGGATAATTATCTGGGAAAAATAGTATATATTGTGATGGCTTCGCCCCTTGAACTACTGCAAGCAGACCGATTCTTGTTTTCTTGTTTTCTTGTTTTCTTGTGGCATAGACGGTTGACGCTTAATCTCTATTCTTGAATTATCCTTAATATCGTGGTCTTCTTCTTGATCCTCGAGTGTTGTTCGTCTGCTTGTCTATGAGAGAAAGTCACGATACACCTACGGTATATACTTGGCGAACCAGCATTGTATCATTTTGTTTCCCTTCGTATCTCTTTTGTTTCTTTCCGCCATGTCCTCCCGCCAGCCCGCCGGTCTTGGCCGCCGCCACTCAAACACTGTCGACGAAGAGCTGGAGCGTGCCTCACAAGAAGCCACCGACTATGTCACCCGGCGGCCGTCTCTAGCCCGGCGCGTGCCGTCGCGCGAGATCGAGCGCATAGATAGCGCCGAGTCCAGCGACTCGGATGACGAGGGCCAGCAGCGTCTTCGCCGGCCGGGCGGTCCTCGCACAGTATCCGCGACCGGGAGCCGGCTTAGCCGCACATCGACGCAGTCGGACCACCCAGTCGCGCTGAGCCGTATCCAGACACAGCGGTCGCAGCACTCCAACACGGTCGGCCGGACGCAGACAACGTCGAGCCGTGCCAGCCGCCTCAATGGCTTGTTCCAGCGTAATACCGAGAAGCCGTTGCCGGAGTTTGGCGCGGGAAAGCCGTATCCGCCGCAGCTTCCGAACAAGGAGGACTATGTTGTCGAGTTCGATGGGCCGGACGATCCAACGCACGCACAGAATTGGCCGCTATCGCGCAAGTAAGTTGTGCTTTTTCTGGCTCTGTCATACTATCGAAGTCCTAACTAACATCCCACCCCCCTGTTATAGACTCGTCACGTCCGCCATGCTTGGTTACACAACCTTCACTTCAGCCTTCACTTCGTCCGTCTTCTCTGCCGCCACCCACGCCGTAGCCCGAGAGTTCGGCGTTTCGGCTGAAGTCGGTGTGCTTGGTACCTCTCTGTACGTCCTCGGCTTTGCCTTTGGCCCGACCTTTTGGGCGCCGCTGTCGGAGCTCAAGGGTCGTCGCCTGCCCATCGTCACGGCTATGTTTGGCTTCACGCTATTCTGCTTTGCCACGGCTACGGCCAAGGATCTACAGACCGTCATGATCTGCCGCTTCTTTGCTGGCCTCTTCGGCGCCTGTCCGCTGGCCGTCGTCGCCGCTGTCTTCTCCGACATGTTCGACAACAAGACGCGTGGCATTGCCATGACACTGTTTTCCATGACTGTCTTCACCGGCCCGTTGCTGGCACCCTTCATTGGCGGCTTCATCGTCACATCTGATCTTGGCTGGCGCTGGACTCAGTATATTGCCGGCATAATGGGTGCCGCCGCCTTCGTGCTTGATCTCTTCTTCCTGCAAGAGTCGTATCCGCCTGTTATCCTGATGGACAAGGCCGCGGACCTGCGCCGTCGTACGCTCAACTGGGGCATCCACGCCAAGCAGGAGGAGATCGAGGTCGACCTCAAGGAGCTTGTCACCAAGAACTTCACACGTCCCCTGCGCCTACTCTTCTTTGAGCCCATCGTCACCCTGCTGTCCATCTACATGTCCTTCATCTACGGCCTGCTATATCTCTTCCTGACTGCCTACCCGCTCGTTTTCCAGGGCGTTTATGGCTTCACGGCTGGCTTGTCCGGTCTATGCTTCTTCGGCATGATTCTCGGCCAGTTTATTGCCGGCGGTGTTGTCTTGGCCCAGCAACCGTGGTACATGCGCAAGTTAACTGCCAACAACGGCGTTCCCGTGCCCGAGTGGCGCTTGCCTAGTATCATTGCTGGTGCCGTATCCTTTGCCGGTGGTCTCTTCTGGTTCGGCTGGACCGGCTACCGTGCCGACATCCACTGGATCGTGCCCACGCTGTCTGGCATTCTCAGCGGCTTTGGTCTCATGTCCATCTTCCTGCAGTCGCTCAACTACCTTGTCGACGCTTACTTGATGTTTGCCGCCTCAGCCATTGCCGGCAACACCTTCATGCGGTCGTTATGCGGTGCCTGTTTCCCTCTGTTTGCTACCTATATGTTCAATGGTATGGGTATCGAGTGGGCTTCTACTTTACTCGGCTGTGTCGCCGTTGTCCTGATTCCCATCCCCATAGTGTTCTACAAGTTCGGTGCTAAGATTCGTGCTAAGAGCTCCTTTGCACCAACCCCGCCACCTGCCGCTGCCGCTGCCTCTGCTGATGCTACTTCAGGCCCCGATATGCCCGGAACTGCCGACTCGTCACTGGACGATGAGCCGAAGATTGAAGAGCACCATGCTGACTCTGCTCTGCGTGCCTGTGTGCCGAGAAACCGCTCACAACAAGGTTCTGAAAAGACTGGCGCCGTATAGAACTAGTTGGAAGGCCTAGTATCTGGCGGTAGTTGGTCCCGCCAACATTCACGCATCATCATCTTCTTCTTCACTCTCAAAAAAGCCATTATCTTGCTATTATTCATATATATAATCCCACACCTACGGAGCCATCCTTCGAATATGTAATAGACGCCAGCCAACGTTTCCACCACATTTGTCATACAATCTTCGTGAACATATATGTCTAGTGATTTCATTGATCCATGCCCATCCTCTCAGTTTTAACAATACGGTTCGATTGTTGCGTTTTACGAGCCGAGGTCACCAACGTTTCTGTGATTTGAGCTTCATTGCTATATCAAGTGTTGTCCATTTTTTTTCACAGGAACATGATGAACCACGGAGGCGTTAGAATCAATGTTAAGATACTCGAATAGTAATTTGAAAGAGGTTTTCTAGACTGGTATATTAGAGGATGTGTATCTTTATCAGATATATTTCATGAGTAGGATGTCTACTTGGTGTATGTTAACATGCTGGAACCAGGATATAGAGATATCAACCTCGAAAAGTAGCATACTCAAGGCAATGTTGGTATATAGAATCATCAAGTTGAATGTCCAGAATAAACTCTATCCCTTCATTGAAAGCTTGTTTTCCACCTTAACTAGCCCATCAAGCCGAATCGGAGAGAGACGCTACTTCCGGGGTTTTTCCCGAGGTCGGCATTGTAGTATGGCAAGGCTTGGAAATTGACTTATAAAACAAAGATTCTGTCATCGGTGTACCATGAATCAAACTCTGCAAGGTCTCGTCATGGCAGTCGGTACTTGGTGGAACAAGAGGCAGATGTGACTCTGTTAAACAGGCCCGTGCTTATCCTTATTAGTAGGAGAACTTGACGTAGTACAAGCTTTTGTTCGGTACCAGAGCATATTCACATTGTTTCTTTACACCTGTTGATACGTATAGTCTTTTTATCTCAGTTTTTAGAATTACGACTTTTAACGATGGAAGGAATTGTACATAATTCGATTTAGTTATACGTAAAGGCTATCCTACCTGGCCCTTGCAGTCATACATCATATATCTCTAGTCTTGAACTGAGATGTTGTTTTTCAACGCCCTTTCTTGGGGTTTTGCCAAAGCTGAACAAGCTTAGACTCAACTCATAGAGCTTGTGGTGTCTCTTGAACCAATGTTGTTCTTTCACGATTAACACGCCCCATTCATGATGTAGAGGGAAGAATAAGCAAATGGAAAAGTGAAGAAATGTAAAAAAGATTTTGAACACCCAATTTGTTGTTGATGCTGTAGTCTTGTTTTGATTTTGAAGAAACCGCTCCGGTACACAATTTTTTGATTTTTTAATTCCTTGCTGAAATTGTTTACGCCGCGACCAGATCCTTCTTGAGGGTACCCTGGTACTGCTTCTTCTCGGCAGGGGTCTGGAAAGCACCGTGACCGAACTCCGAAGAGGTATCAATCCACTTGAGCTCGACCTTCTCCAGGGCCTTGCGCGAGGTGTGGACCCACATAGACTTGCGCAGAGTCACGACACGCTTCTTGACACCGGGAATGGAACCCTTGACCATGACGAAGTCGTTCTTGACCTCACCATAGCGGACGAAGCCACCCAGACTATACAATGAAAAAAAGGTTAGTTATTGAAACAGAAAGCAAACGGGGCCCAACAAGTGGGATAGGAAGAAACATACGGAGTGATTTGCTTCTTAGTGATATCGACGGCAGTCGAGGCGTTCGACTCGTCATCACCCTTACCGATACGGTAGATCTTGTGGTTGACCGAGGTACGGTGGTGGTATCCGTCCTGACCGGAACGGGCGACAGTCCACTGGACGTGGGCCGGGTGCCAGGCACCGATACAGGCGACCTTACGCAGACCCTTGTGGGTCTTGCGAGGAAGCTTCTTGGTACCCCAACGGGAGGTAACACCGGAGTAACCGTGACCCTTGGTGACAGCGATGATGTCAATGACCTCGTTGGTCTCGAAGACGGAGGAGATGTCGAAGGTCTTCTCGAACAGACCGTGACCGAACTCAACCTTGTCGGCGATGGAGCCACCGTTGACCTGGATCTCCATCAGGTGAGCCTTCTTCTGCTTGAGGGGGGTCTTGTTGATCTGAGTGTGGGCAAGAACACGAACGACAGTGCAGTACTTCTTGATGCGCTCGAGCTCACGGGCGACAGAGGCGCCAGTGGTCTCAGAGTGCTTCTTAGCGTACTTGGTGAAGGCCTTCTTCTTAGACTTGTACCAGTTCTTGTAGAAGCGGCGCTTCAAGTCGTCGGACAAATGCTCAGCCCACACAGTGGTAAGCGAACGCAGACCGCGGGGGGTCTCGATGTAGCCAACCAGACCAACAACGACCATCTAAAAGATGTTAGCCATAGGCACAATAGCCAAGCGGGCTGCGTTGTTCGTACAGGAGGGGTATCAATGATAGAAACAGCCTCAACGACCTCCTTCTTGTGAGCCTTGGCACCGGGACGGTCCATGTCACGAACGATGGTGGTCATGCCAGCCTTGTAACCCATAGCGGCAGTCAGGTGGACGGGCTTCTTGGGGTCATCCTTGGGGAAGCTGTAGACGTGAAAAATCTCTGGTCAGCAAGATTTGCCATTGATCATACATATCGAACTAGCAACAAGATATGTGTTCTGGATTGTAGATATCGACTTACGACTTGACCTTACCGCGGTGTAGAGCAGAGCGCTTGCGGGGAAGGTAGGCCAGCGAACCGTGACCTGGTGATAATTAGTATTCCTTGCGTTCGAGTCGATGAATATAGATTGAATAGTATTTAGAACATACGCGGCGCTTCGTACTAGAAGTTGGAAATTGTATGTTAGCATTGTAACTTTGTTTTGATGTGAAGTCATGTTTTCATTCTGCCACAAGCGATCTATTCGGATGCAAATCGAGACGACATCGAGATATTGTTGACAGAAAAAAAGCAGCTTCGTAAATCAGAAGGACTGAGAATGGCGCATCGTACCTTGCGGTGAGACATCTTGAATGGACTGAAGAACCGTTTGTGGTGTTTAACGAGAGATTTCTTACAAGAGAAAGATCAAGATCCAACTGACTCCAAGTATCTAGAATTTTTGAGTATATTGTGCCTAGAAAAAAAATATCTAACGTGGGGCCACTAACTTCGCACGATTGGCCCTAAAGGTCACGTGCAGGACGCCACTAACAACTTTACCACATTTGAAAAGAAAAAAAATCGAAAAAACCACATGTAACTTAATGGTGGGGCATACTTCGTTGACGGCCCATAATTTATCCGATGTTTAATAGCAAAGTTGCCCCACATAACCAGTAAAATCTTAAGAAATGTTGCTAATTGTTTTGAAGAATTTAAAAAAAAAAACTTTATTGAAGAAAGGCATGCAAAAAGATAAGAGCTATAAGATATACCAAGCCAAAGGAGACCAATAGTGGAAAAAGCAGTAAAATAAATAAAAGAAAAAAAGCAGACAGGACGCCTGTATCTCCACCTCACAGGCCCTCATCAAATAATCCAAAAAAAAATAGGTATACAACAGTACTTAAGAAAATAGTAAAGAATGAAAATATGAGTGATGGATCTCGTAATGAGATGAACACCTTTAATAAAAAGATAAAAGAAATAACGCCAGTCCTCCAGAGCGGAAGTGTGAAAGAACACTTAGTTTTAATCAGATATTTCGCAACTTCATAGCATCTTATGCAGACTCGGTCTTAGGGCCTAGGATCCCGTTAATACCTGAAGTAGCAGGTGACTTCTTGATTTCAGGGCCAGTAGTAGAGGCTGGGCCAGAGCCGTTAGTCGGGACCTTTTTATCTTCATCCTCGCTATCATCGTAGTCCTCGTTAACATCAAGTTTGCGAGACGCCCGTTCAGGCTCACTAGGATGAGGAGCTGGGCGAGGAGCAGCAGAGTGTTCCATTGGGGGGCGCTCCTGAGCAGGGTAGTCTCGAGGGGCAGACCCATTCTGGGGAGCTGGCTCGTGGGGCGCAGGCGGCATCTGAGGAGTAGACTGTAGTGGCGGAAGCTGGGTAGGAGGGCCAGGATGGCTCTCAGGACCAGGACCACGAGCATTATCACCAGGGTGGTAAGGCTCATTGCCGTGACGAGGTTCCTCAGGACGACGGATCTCGTCAGGTCTCCGATCAGCAGGACTAGGGCGGTAGCTATCGCGACTAGGTGTGGATAGCCTCCGCGTGTTATCAATGTGAAGACGGGCACGAGTCTCCTCGCTAGCCTGTTTCTTGGTGACAGATTCGTCGTCCCAATCGCGCAAACGCTTAGAACCCTGGGTGGGGCCGTGGTCATCAACACGACGAGCAGGGCCATCAGGACCCATTGACGGAGCCTGCGATGGGTGAGGAGAGCCAATGGCGGAATGACTTGGTCCAGTAGGGCCTTCATTGTGGTACTGAGGAGGCTGGCTCGGGGGATAAGCCGACTTAGGTGAAGGGATGCTAGGGATATTGTGGTTGTCATGGATGGGACGACCCTCGGTGCGAGGGCTGGCACCAGGACGGAAGGGAGGCAGGGACTTAGGAGGGCCATTCTCGGGAGCCGAAGGCAGACCAGCGTGCGATGGGTAGTTGGGGTTCTGCACACGCTCAGGAATGTTCATGGACTGCGCGGGCGAAGGCTGGTGATGGTTAAGGGGAGGAGGGTAGTGACCAGGAGGGCCCGAAGGTCCTTGGGGACCAGGACGAGGAGAAGGGCCCCGGCGGATGGCCTGAGGAGGCGGAGGAGGAGGTCCACGATGGTCTGGACGAGGCTCAGAACGCATTTCACGAGGGTCATACGGCGAGTGCTGTGGGCCAGGAGGACCCTGGGAAGGAGGGGCAACCGAAGGGGGCTGTGGCCGCATGGAATCCGGACGCATAGGGTCAGGCCGCATAGGGTCAGGTCGCATAGGGTCCGCACGCATAGGGTCGGCACGCATAGGGTCCGCACGCATAGAGTCTGGCCGCATGGGGTCTGGTCGCATGGGGTCGGGCCGCATGGGATCCGAGCGAGGACTGAGGGGACGTCCCATTGGGGGAGCTGGACCACGGAAGTTATCAGCAGGTCTCTGGTCGTATGGGTTGGCAGGCTGCGGGGGAGGGTTGAGGTCATTTATGCTTCTACCACTCCAAGCACCACCAGGCGTGCTACCAGGAGGCGGAGGAGGTGCATGAGATCCTTGGCCGGGTTGAGTAGAAGCCCAGGTGTTAGGAGGTCCCGGAGCTCCGCCGGTCTGGTGCTGATAGGGATGGACATCAGCAGGCTGGGGGGCACCAGCGCCTTGAGCACCACCAGAACCACCGTTACGCAGAAGCTGCAACCGGGCCTTGATGTGGGGGTTGTTAGGATCCAACTCGGTAGCTCTGGTATAAGCATCCATGGCATCAGCAATTTGGTTGTTGCACGACTCGTACTGTGAGATAGCATTAGTAAACTTGAGAAGCAAAAATTGCACTGAGTAATGTGATTATGATGAAACTTACCAAGGTACCAAGATCGTACCAGACTTCTGAAATGTATGGGTTAAGTCTGATTGCCCGAGAATAAGCATCCAGTGCGTCCCGGTATTGGTTGATCTGATAATATAAAACTCCAATAGAGCACCAAAAAGTAGGGTTGCGACCATCTCGGTATACAGCTTGTTGGTATGCTTCGTAGGCCTTGGGGTATTTCTGCTGCGACATGTAGCAACGACCCAAAAGATACCAAGATTGAGCATCGTTGGGGTCAGCAGAAACAGACTTCTCCAAGTATTCAATGGCTCTTTCCTGGCTAGCAAAACTGTTGCTTTGCTGGTGGTGAAGCCAGCCGAGTTGTTGCAAGACCTTTGCGTGGTTAGGATCACGGTCCAGGACACGAAGGTACGCTGCCTTGGCGTTTTCGTACTAAATTCAGTGTTAGAGCGCAGCTCACGATGTGTGTCATCAGACCAATTGTTACTGTATTACTTACTTCCTTTTGCTGTTCATGGACGTGGCCAATCTGGAACCAAATGTCCTCCTCTGTGAGTGGGTGAGGAGGAGCATTAACAATGTACTTGAAGCACTATTCCGAAAATTATTAGTAAATAAACCTTTGAGGAAGAAGATGGAATCAACTTACTTCAAGACTCTGGTTGTACTTTGATTGTTGCTTGTAAATGATACCAAGACGGAAGTAGATTTCGTTTGCCTTTTCGAAGTCTGGCTGCATTTGCATGACCTGGGAAAAGGCCTCTTCGGCGTGTTCCAGCGATCCATATCTGTCGTACAGAATACCGATGCCATACCACAGTTTAGGTTCCTTGACATTGGGAAGGTTGACCAAGGCATTTTGGTACGCAGCATACGCCTGCTGCAACTCATCCATCATCAGGTAGCAGTGGCCTGCGGCGGGGTTAGTATTCATTATGGGTTACATGTTGTATGTATATATAGAAGAAAGAAGTTGCTTACCTAGGCTACCCCAAACCTCTCCGTTGTTACTATCCAGCTTAAGAATAGCTTGGAGGTACTCTACAGCCTTGTGAAAGTCTTCGCGGGTGCGAAGAATCAGACTAATGGCATTCATAGCGGGGATTGAGTTACGGTTGGCGCGCAGAGCATGTTCGTAGGCTTGCATGGCCTCATCAGGACTACCAACAAGCTCGGCAAAACTTCCTGTTGACATGACAATTCATTAGATACTATTTCGGGCCACATAGTGAATGTTTCCAAACTTACCGATTTGGATCCAAACAGCCTCGGTCATGGTGCTGATTTGCTGAGAGGGGACATTTGGGAACCGGGCGGCGCCGCCTTGGACAGCCTGGACGGGCGGAGGCGGCGGAGCGTGCGGAGCACCATGTTGCATCTGCATCATCGAGGGCGAATGATGAGCAGCCATTATAAGAGACTACACGCTTCAAGCGAGGGGTTCTGTAAGAAACAATAGGCTTGTTTGGGGAAAGACTGAAGTTAGCAACAATGAGATCGAAATGGATTGTTCGGCGGTGTCGCCTTTTTCTGTAAAGCCAGGCAATCCACGCCGAGGGACGGTGTAAGCAAGTGCAATGTGATTGTGTGGTTGTGAAATGGCGTGGGTGGTGGATAGCAGTGGTAGTGGTGGAGACGCGACTAGGACAATCATTCAAGCGCGCGTCCTAGACTACGAGGACCGCATTCGCAAGAACGATAAGGGCAGGCCAGACGGGTCGGCAGGCAAACGAGCGAGGGCGCGATGGACTGTGTTGCGCTGGCACCTGGAGAGTACGTAGCACTGAGAGGAGGAATCGCAGCGTGCAGCAAATGGCACAAAGTCACATTGGAAGGCGAGGGCGTGAAGACGAACGTGATGGGCGCAGCGACAAGACAGCCAGCGCCGGCAGATGAAAGACATACCAAAATAGAGCAGGATAGACTCGGAAGGAAAAGGAAAACGACGACTCCGTCTCACGACTGCTAATTATGATTACGGCGGAAGTGGCGATGGACAGTGGACGCGGACAGGGCGATGGACGATGAGGCGGACGCCGTGATGGCAGGGACGCAAAACGGGCGAGGAGCTGAGTTGGCGATTGGAGATGGATAAGGAGATGAAAGAGGAGAAACCAGATGCCGAGTTTATGGCCAGCACAGCAGAACTAGGGCAGCAATTCGAATAAGATGCAGAGGCAATCGCGGAGCGGGCCACGCTGGGTGAGATGGAAAAGAAGAGGGAAGAATAAATAGAAGAAAAAGGGAGCAGGATTGGGGAAGATGGAGAGGTGAGCTACATCTCCTTGCTCCGACAACTCACCTAACCCACGAGATAAAAATGGGGCAGGTCGCCAGAAACGCCCCTGGGTCGGTTTAGCGTACATGCAGAACGCAGAACTGGCGTGCCTACACATTTGCCTGCTAGCCGTGCTTTATTTAGTGATTTGCGTGGTTGTACTGGTTCCTTTGGGCGATTTGGCGGGAGTGGTGCTAGCAGCCGATGACATGCACACCCACACCCAACCAACGATTCAAACGCTTGTTTATGTACAAATTTATGGCTGACTGGCGCGACATGGGGCTTGGCGTAGCTTTGCGACTTTGCAACTGCTGCACATTATGGCTGCAATTGCTGCATCTGCTGCTGTGGTACTGCTGGTGTCCTACCATACATGCGTACAGTGTTGTTGTTGTTGTTTTCCTTTCCTTTTTTTTCTTTTTTTTCTTTTTTTCTTTTATTTCGTGTCTCTCTATTTCCTTTCTGCTGGCTGTCTGTCAAGACTGGCTGGCCCGCTAAATAGTCTAGCCGTACTGACGAAACTGTCGAAACCACCCAGCAGCCTGACTGACCTGATCTGGCCTGAACCGGCCTAGCTTGGCTTCTTGTCAAGCACACAGCAAAACGCTTCCGTGGAAATTTGCCTGCCCACCTCTGCCTAGCCTAGCCTGGTTTCCGTCCACCCCATCTACCCTTACTGCCGAAGAATAAAGTGCTACTGATGCTCATAACAACGTATATCCATCTGACCTGACTACATCGCCTCTACATCTGCTTTCTCTCTTCTCTTTATCGATCCACCGACACTACTAATATGTACAATTAGCAACGCATTCAGCCATTGGGCCAAATTTGAGCCTTCACAGCCAGGCGTCTTCGGCCGACAAATATTCACACGAGCGCCACCATAGCCTGCTTTAATTCACAAGAATAAGTCGGGCTCACGATGTCCTAGGAAATATGTCAAACGCACCGACAAACCGAAAAGTATACTCCGATGGCCTGGAATTAGCCCAGAAATAGAAACAAATAATATACAACATATTATATACTGCTTTCAGCGATCTCTATTTTCGCCCGACTATCTGATGTCATTGGCCAGCTGCTACATCTGTGCCAGAAGGCGGTGAAGGCCACGACAGAACCTCGTGATGACTTTTAGGGTGTTGAGTAAAATACAGCCATCATCACCATAGTAAATAACAACAATATAATGTATATATAAATACTCTGTGTCAGTCTCGATACTCCCCTATTTCCTACTTGTCAATGTCCTTTTTTTCGTAATTGTCTTATGTCGTGGCTGACATGTTCGTTCTCACACAAGGCGCGATAGGCAGAAACAGTCCGTCAGGAAGAAAGAAGGAATTCATATACAGGTAGTAGCTAGCATGCATTTTTTTTTCTTTTGCTCCGCTCTCGTCAACACCCGTCACGCCAAAGATTAGCACATTGCAAGTGTAACTAGTAGTAATCGGTTTACCCAAAACAAAGGCTCTAGGCAGGTTGCGGTCGCCTATCTGCTGAGTCCCAGTTGCAGCAGTCGTTTACAACAAGCGAGGCAAGATGGTCAAGATATGTAGACTGTAAAGAATAGACACCAGTAAGAGCCGATTATCCTTTGTCTTTTTTTTTTATATGTAACTAGAATGTAGATAAAGAATATGTGATCCGATATTTCCATTTGGTTGGTACAAGCTGTCTTCAATTCGGTTGACTGACTTCAAGTTCGCCCTACTGCTACAATATTTGCTAGATAGACTCTTTGCGAGCCCAAACGGAGATGATTTAGGTGATCATCGGCTTGCAGATGGAAAATTTAAAAATATAAATAAATAAATAAAAAAGACAGATCAATTATCGCGAGGCTCGCTCATTTGCCGCTGGAGCGTCGATTCGAGCGTCATCGATGGCTGTCTATGTGTTGGAGTGGTTTGTGCCGCTGCCACTGTAACTACACTTGCAGTCTTTCAGTCTAGCACAGCGACTCAAAACAGCCCAAAACAGGATGAACCGATGCGAGCATTTTGATTGCCTGTCTCCGCTTGATTGGCCTTTTTACCTACTTTTATCGAAACAGCACAAGAATGAAGGGGTAAGAAAATGTAGTTGTACTTTTTATATCTATATGTGAGCAAAAAAAAAAAAAAAAAGACATTAGCTGTCATATCTGATATACGCAATTAACCCAATTAGTATAGAGAGAAAGGTCTTGTATCTTGAACCTTTTTTTTCTACTTTTGGCAACTATGGGCGTCAAGTCCGGTGTGGCTGAAATGAGTAGTGCATTTTATTGGTCTCAATTGCGTAAAGTCAAGGCAGCGTTCATCAGGTTTGTGGCGATCTTACCGGCCTTTGTTAAAATAGCAACGCCATCGCTTTAAACGGGCAATTTATTTGCTTTTTTTGTTGTTACTTTCATAGCGGGCGCTACTGCTGATTACCGTCCTGATCAGGAAATCCTAGCGATGTTTCGCGATTTTTGTAGTGGGTTGCCCTTCCCTTCTACTTAGTAAAAAATAAGAAATAAAATAAAATGCGAAATTTCGAGTCCAACTCCCATATTCACCCATCCCATTAATCCCGTCTAACCTAGTGCACATTATCCATCACATCGGCCCCAAACTATTTTCTATACTTAGCCTCTTTTTGTCTTTTTATTTCTATCCTTTTGCGGTAGCGATAACGGCCGAAGCCACTCTTTTTTGTTTTGTTATGAGAGTCTTGCACTATAATGTTTCATTTTAGGAATCATACAGGACGCAGCCAAACGACACTTTCCCTCCTTGTAATCATATCCCTTCTTTTCCGACTTTTAGCACATAATTTATACATCTATTTTTTCTGAACTCTCTCACTTCTAATATTGAATCGTTCACACTGGTCACACAATCACATACAAAAAAGGGACTTCAAGAAACTTATGCAGATATTAAACTATCGAAAATAGAAACTATGGACGGTACAAGAAATAAAATGTTAAAAAAAACAAAGGGCTGCGGTAGCGCCCAATGACTTGGGAAAAATTCGAATAGGCTAACCCACCCAACCTACTCTTTGTTTGGCCTCATCTCCCACTTGTGTGATCTGTGTGATGCCAATGAATGAATGAATCAATATCAATCAATCAGCCTCTCGTGTCTCATGTCTCTACCGCTCACGTCCGATTCGTCTACGGTCACGTGGTCAAATATCCGTCACAACAGGCATACCAAGTCTGCCTGACAGTTGCCCTTTCGAACCAACCTGCTGTCAACTAAGTAGCATAACAGATCGATTCTAACTTTGAAAGTACAAAGTACATATCGACATCAACCCCCATAGTTAGTTGTCGCACCAAATAGCCTGTTCATTTCCCTATTTCTGCTATGGAAGCGTGTTCTCTTTTTTTATTACTATTAGTACTTCAGCAATTCATTGCCCATTTATCTTCCCTTCCTTTGTTCCCTTTTTTCTTCCCTGGTTTTCCCGTTCTTGTGTGATGGGGCGCCGCTCCTCTTTCTGGCTTTATTCCCTTCAGGCATAAAAAGCCGAGCAAGCAGCCAAGCAAAATACGTAAATCCCGTACATGTATCTACACTAGAGTTCCGATACAGGTTTCTTTAAATGAGCTTTGGCCCCATTCATGACAAACAGAAAAAAATTAAATAATTAAATAAAAATTACAATAATTTGATAGGTAAATACGTTAAATCCAGACCAAGGCGGGGAGGGGAAGTTGACGCCTTAGCTCAGGAAAATGGAGAATCTAATTGAACATTGTAAGGATAGAAAATAACAATAAATTTAATCTCTATTTTTTCTTTTTTCGGCGCGTTCGTTTTTTGTCACAAAGCCCAGAGCGCCCATAATCCTTGAACCTATCTTTTACTGTTCATCATCCTATAAGAATGAGAAGGAAAAGAAAAAAAGGACAGGTAAAACGATAACGGAAAAGAAAGACCCCCCCATGAAGATTCAATTGCCCATCAAACACATAATCCCTGATCTTCTCTAACGTACCCTTTTATTCCCTTTTCCTGGCAGAGCAGCCCAACATTGTGCCATGATTGTTGCCTTGTTTTCTAAAAATGTTTGCGAACTTAGGTTTAGGCCTTGGCAGTAATTTTTTATTTTAATTTTTTTTCCTCCCTTGTTCTAACCATTTAAACTTTGTTGCTATCAAATGTCGTAGGCTGCCTTTAATCACGAGGGTGGCTAAAGGACGAAGAAAGGCCCAGAGCAATGGCCGACCCAAACTAAGCCGTAGGCGTTTTGCCTTCTTTTTCTATCGCCACAAATAGAGGATAAATTTAAATCGCCCCGTAGCGATAAATTCGGCCACCGAAAATCATGGAGTTACAGAAGGTCGGATTATCTGGTCTTTTCTGTATTTGCTTTTTATTTGTTTTTGTTTTCACTCGATGGGCCTTTCTCGTCCCAAGTAAACCTTGACTAGCCTGTAACATTGAGATACGACATAACCCATTCCTCCCTCGGTTTGCCTAGTCTGGTTCAACAGTAGACACTACCGATGATCATAAAATCATGTGCGCTCACACATGCCGTTCTTTTTTTTTTTTTTTTTTTTTTTTTTTTTTTTTTGCACTAGCAGAACAAATGGAATATCTGTCCATCGCCTAAGCGCTTTTTTCTTTTTAAGCCATGATGTTAAACAAAGTATACGCCAAAACAATACAACGCACAGACTCCTTGTGTCCCTTTTCTTTTCCCATATGATGACTCTCTTCTTTCTTCTCTTCTCATACTTTTTTTTCATATGTTTTACAACTTTCGGAAATGCGTTGTCCTTCATCCTAAACAAGGCTAACCGTATAGCGTCGGATAAAATAACAGTTAAAGAAATATAAAGAAGAAGAACAAAAGCAAGGACCCAGAAGCTTACTTCTTTTTTCCGCTCCTTGTCGCGATATTTGTTTGGTTGACAGAAATAATCACGTCAAACAAACAAAAAAAAAAAAGCGCGTCGTGATAAAAAAAAAAAACAATCGAATAAAATCTTAAGGGTGACAAAATAGTTAACATTATCTTGAGTCTTAGCTATCATATATCAAGGCTTTTTTGTTCAAGAACTTAATTCTTATCTGTCAGAATTATTCTTGATCTTATATGTGTTCATGAATCATGGAAGAGTTGGGCTTTATCTTTCATATACTTTATTTCGGTTCCCCCCCTCCCATGTTCTCAGGGCTGAACACCGGCTGGTAACCCTTGTATCATTGTCCAACCCTTACGATGCAATATATATAGAGCACAACTCCATTATACAACAAGAAGAAGATGTTTTACTCTAATACAATTTTTTGTATGATTTCTCATATGTTCATATAACACGACGCATATAACAGTACAAGCACGCGTTCTATTTCATAAACGATACAACGAAGCACATAATGATTATGTAGTGTGCTAATGACCAACACTAAACAATATTCTACCCACACATACTTAAGAAGACCCATGATAAATTAAGCGGATATTGATCCCAGAAATATGAATAATAGTAGATAGCGGCTAAATAAGATGAAGAAATGAAAACGTAACTAGTGATAATGGTAATAGTTTACACGGCCGTTGTATAAGTAGCACCTCAAATGCTACATGGTGCCTCGAGAAAAGAGACTTTCCATGACGATACTAAGAAAACAGGAAGAAACGAGAACCATTGATATGTTATTGATAAGTCAAGTGAAAAGACAACTTGTTTCTTGCTACCCGAAATCCTTTCTCTCTTGTATTATGATACACACGATAAAAATAGATCGTCATGGACAAAGAAAAATAAAAAAAAGGAAGACGAAGAGGAGAGAGAAAGAGAGAAAGGGGGAGCGAGTGCACAACGGAATTATAGTTACACAAAATCAATCACCACGAAACTTAGGTCCTACCAGAATCCTGGTCAGGGTTGTATGTCGTTCCACCTAGAACTTCTGACGACTGAGAAATCATAGCCGTTTGCGACGATTGAGGTTGTGTTTGTACAGTAGGTCCAGTAGGTTCCCGAGCAGGTCCCGCCTTGGCCGACGCCGCAGCTGTAGCAGTTTGAAGTCTCTGATCTAACGCACGTAGAGCTAACGCACGACGTCTCTCCGCCTCAGCGCGAGAGCCAGGGATACCCCGTGATAGGCTATCGTGACCGGAGTTGCGTGAAGAGGCGGCCGAGATATCAGATGATGAGAAGGGGGTGCATATACGCAGTGCCACGAGGATGCCGAAGATTATATCACTGAAAGCGCGCACAATGGGCTTCAACGGGCCTGGGAAGAACTCGGCAAAAGCAAAGGTTTCCGAGGCATCACCACGGTGGGTGGGCTGTGAGGACTCGATGTCGGGGAACACGGTTTTGTAGAATCGCAGATACGTCCAGCTGACGACGAAGCCGTGGACAGCGAGGAAGAATGAAGCGCTGCTGAGGAGAGGACTAATAGATAGAAGCCACACTAGAATTATGTAGAGCAACGGGAAGCGAGGCACACGCATGGAAATGATGCCGCGGAAGAGAGTGACGGTATGGGCGGGGAGAAGCTGGCTGAAAGCGACAAGGAACCCGATTTGTAGGGGTATGGTACCGGAGACAACAGTCAAACTACAAAGCAGATGTGTTAGTTGCAAGTGATATTGCAAAAGTAAACCCAAGTCTAGGATTCAAGGTAGAAGCGATTGATACATACGTCCAACTCTCGACATGTGATAGTGCGAACATGGTCACCAAGGACATGAAAGTCAAAAAGTTCGATGCTAGAGAAACAATAGCCACAAACTTGACCAGTTCCTCCGACGACCAAGCCCGCTCGAGATAGCGGCCACCATGATACAAAGTGAACACACTAATACCGGCCGTGAAGACGTTACCCTCGACAAGCGTTGTCGTTAGAAACGTCCAAGGGTATGTAAGCGACAAGGACGGCACCAGAGTCAAGTACGGAATCACCACGGTGGTATCGGCCGACCATTGCCGGCATCTGATGGCTGTACTGAGTAGCGACTGCACGACTAAGGCGATCATGAGGGCCCGCGTGATGGGTGGAAGGTTTAGTCGCGGAGGCATGCTGGTATATTTCGATGTATGCGGTTGTTGTGGTAAACTTATGCAAAATGAATGCAACTCTACTAATTCTTTAGGTCCGTATATTGAATGTATATGACTGTGTCCTCTATTTCAGTGTTCGCGACGGGGTTTGGCTGAAGATCTTCTTGTTCAGGGTGTAAAAGGCAGCTACAAAGGCAAAGGCGGGGTGCACGCTTTTTCTCTTTACCTAATTTGGCGATGATGGGAGGAAGAGAAAAAGAAGGCTTGGCGTGACGTTGGGTTTGCTGTGGTGTTGTGCTCTGACAGCCGATGGTTTGAGAGGTGATCAAATGGCTTGGATGTTTCGATATTGACCTGCAGCGTAGCTAGTCGTAAGAACGCTTTCAACTGAAGTGTGCGATTATATCGCCAGCCTGTCGCGTGCTTTGGCCTAAAGCTTAAAGCTCTATTACCGCTTACGATTAGTATGAAGTTTTGAACCATGAGTAAAGAGTGACACCTAGAATATCAGGCATTAATTATGGGTTAATGCTAGGGTTACCCTGGTTCGGACCAAAATGTTTAATCACGGCAAAAAACACCAATGCTTTTTTTATTATTAGGCTGTCATTAGAATAGGGTAATCGTATGTTTGATCTCTAGATCTCTAGTCATATAAACATATCGCGATAAAGTAGCAACAAAGACAGAACTTGTGACTCGAAAGCTAGTGAGGAGGAAGAGCTATGAACGATTTAGTTTGGTATGTGAGATAGCGTGTTAAGCATAACATGCTTGGAACATGCAGCTGCAATGCAAAGCGATAGTGACTGCATACTAGAATATAAGAGAACAAGGAAGGTTGTCCACTTTTTGGTAGTTTATCTTTCTGGCGACAAAAGGACAATGCTATCGTATTCAGATCGCAAACAAGAGCCTGGATAGCAGAAAGAAAAAAATCCCAAAACTATCGCGAGGCTAAGTTTGTGTGGCCCTGATTGGGCACACTCTGTATGCATTTGCATGATATATACTTATATAGGATACCGAGGTGCTACATAGCTATTAGCTCCATTTCCACCTTAATAAAAAAGACAGGAAAAAGAAAGAGAACCAACAGACGGCTGAAAGTCGGGAACACTAATGGGGCATGTGATGACACATTTACTTACGGCACCAAGATGACATATATATATAATTCATTTGTCTGGAAACTTTCCACTAGGTCTTAGTTTTAAGCACGTCTAGATGTTACCCTTTAAGTCAAAAGAGCGCCGAGAAATGAACTGGATGTTTTTTTGTGGGACCTATTTCTGCCAGCGCCATTGGTCGACGATTTGAACTTTCTGGATGAAAATCGACGAAAAAGACGTGGACTGCTGTGGCGTCTTAGCTCTCTTTGATTTTCAAGGGAATGACAGCACGTCCGCCAGCTGCAGCCAGTCGTAAATGGCTGTACTCATGACATGCCCAGAGGGTGCATCACAAAAATAATCGAAAAAAAAACCTCGAACCTGAACACGGCCACTATGAGTTGTTCGAGATTTCTGCAACTTCTACAGCCACTTTCCTACATTGACTAAGAATCATCAAAAAGCTACGAGGAAAACTCGAAATCATCCATGAACCAAGTGCAATGTCTGAGTGTCCATTTTCAGTCTTTATTGCAGCCAGCAGTAGATTTGTAATAGTTATATATTCTCGCTCCGCCTATTGAGGTAGGATGGACCATGACAGCTCTGCTTTCTTCTTGAAATAAAAAGTTTATGTCTGAGTCGCAAGTCATCTAAGCCACAAAAAGGATAGTTCTGAAGAAAGGTAGTTAGGCGGCCTTGTAAGGAACATGACCATCATGTTATTGGTATAATTTTCAAAGCTAAGATTGCCCATCTCTTCTATCTTGATATACATAGTCAATGTTTACAATTCAAGTATCCCTTCTTTCACTTTGGTCAAGATACATGTTAGGTAGAAGAATGCTAGTCTACGCCAAAATGTCCAAAGGGAACATCATCAGAAAGAGGAAGTAACTTACAAGTTCAGAAGGACAAGCAGTTAGAGGAGGAAACCATGAAATTTAGTCATGTGGTGTGGGAACTCTCGATGTACCGGGAGTACCAGTACGTGTATACATGTATTAGTAAAGACTCAGACATGTTGGGGTTTTTCTTAGTGAAGTAGTAACCCTAATACAGTATAACTAAACACTCCATTTGTAACTACATTGTGACTTCTTTGTTTTGTATTCTAGTCATTCTTTTTTGGACTTGGAATGAAGGAAAGAAATTAGGCAAATAGATTGGCGATAACTCCAGGATCAATGGTTCGTTCCCATATTTCCATCATTCTTATGATAGCTACCTCCTACCACGACTTATCAAACCCCTTTTTGACTATAGCAGTTACTACGAGTGTCAGCCTCCTAGTGCTTGATATCAAGGTATTGAACTTCAACCTTGACTTAGAAGGGATTAAGAGCTAACTAATAGGCATATATTGGAGACATCGAGTATAATAACCGCTTCCAGTTCTTGCTACTTCTTGATCTTGGACTTACATGAATAATAATACTGATAATCCTTCAATTTTCTGTAGGTGAATGACACTATATTGGGTTTTTCTTCTTTTTTCTCTATTATTTACTGAAACATCTTATGGAGCTACAGAGCTATGAAGATTTAGTAGTACATGTAATGTAAAGATCTTAGCTAGATGTGTGGCTTTAGTTGACTTGGGTACATCTTTCAGTCTTTCAATCTTCTTCCTTGGGGTATCAAGTTCCTTTTGCTTCGCGTTGAAACACAGGGAATGAAGAATAAGAAATAGACATGAGCTAGACTATTATGTCTAGCTTGTGATAGCTCTACATAAATATGGTTTTATGTCATGCAACCTAACACAATAGTGTAAGGTGTGGTCACTATATCTACCTCCCAGGCAGGTAGAGAACTGTCACAGCAGTCATGAGATACTACCATCTAGTGATAGTACCATTCTGTTTATCGGTTAAAAGCAGGCTTAGATCAACCAATACCAGGAGGAAAAGCCACGTTGCTTGTGATAAACACTATGTAGATAACAATGAATGAAGAATCATGACAGCCTGATTATCAATATTCTTTGTATCTCTATCGAGCCTGGGGATGATGTTTCAAAGCTATACTCAAATACACTTATCATGTCACCTTATAGGTCATTGAGAAGAAATAAATATCACAATTTGTTATCTACTGTCCTAAGGACTCGTATCACCGGACTCAGAAATGTATTGTACAACAGTCACTGTTTCTTTACGGGGCAAATACTGACAAGTACGAAGAGGTATTCTCGTTTTTGTTGACCGGGCATAACGACTGCTATATATACATTTGAACATATTGTTAGTCTCAACTGTTGGTATACATGAGTAGGAAAAGAGTCTATCATCAGACAAAGTGACATAAACAAGACTACCAAACCTGTTCAATACATGAGACTGGTTACTAGCACAACGGAGGGTGTATCCACGTATAACTCTCAATCATATTCAACCCTACCTATATCAGTACCATAGATTATGATCCAAAAGATAGTAATGAAAGATAGGCAATTCAAGAGACCGTGAATGCTATTTGACTGCAGTCAGGCTTTCGGAAGTTTGTATCACGAATGTGTCAATATTAGAGGTTGAACAATATAAACACAGTTACACATCTGTAGCCGTACGGTCTGATTCGATGATAGAGACATACTTCAACAATTTATCAAGTATATAACTAAAGTGTAAAATAAAAAGGGACTCAGTCAGGTATCATATTGGTAGACTTCAGATATAATATAGTCATGTCAAGTCGATATCATATCACAAGTAGAGTATGCAGATAAGCCAGATCCCTTGGCCTTGCATGTGTCGATACATCAAGGAAATGCTGTGTTTTGAAATTTGACATGTCATCTTGAAAAGAAACAATGGGATCTGTTGGTAGCCAGGTAATTATGCTCAATCATCTTACATATATGCTAGTCATTCAAAGATAGTCCACTCTATCTACAGCAGTTAATGCCATTGAAAGGCCAT
Source organism: Davidsoniella eucalypti (assembly GCA_004009845.1). Lineage (NCBI taxonomy): Eukaryota > Fungi > Ascomycota > Sordariomycetes > Microascales > Ceratocystidaceae > Davidsoniella > Davidsoniella eucalypti. The sequence goes on along the minus strand of RMBW01000003.1, from coordinate 681,428 downwards.
AATGGCAATGACAGCATATAATTATAAACATAGCACTCGTAATATATAACAGCCACACCATAAACCACGTTACCCAGTTGACTTCATCACGGGTAGCTGCTGTCAGGTAGTGCCCGTAGTCCATGCTTAGTATCTCTGATCTCATCCTTCATGTAGATAGGACTGCCCGTGTACGAATACACGATATATGATCATCGTAAAGAAAGGCAGCGAAACAGCTTGAGGCTGATAGTAGGAATCGTGTATGAGCACAAACAACAAACTCTTCATGAATGAAATAGAGAATATTGAACGATATACCCAAAGCATATTGCTGAGATTTAATACTACATATGACGCCATGTCCGTCTATCAGCTAAAGCCGCCAAGCCCCATAACTATCCCCGTCACGACATATATTATTCCATCTGTAGCTTTTGCTTTTCTGCTTTGGTATAGTGAATGATCACGTGTTTACTTTTGATCTCAGGTCGAGATGATGATTTAATCAACATGATAAGCACCTGACCTATGATGATCTTTGCTTACTACAAATGCATTTTTTTCGTGACTATATCTCAACAAACACACAACGGTCTCGTTATATACCAATGCTCCCGTATCCAGCTTTTTTTCTTAGATATTCCTGGTACAATAGCAGCAAAATAAAGTATTCAAATAAGCACAAGTCTCTTGGTCATCAATACGGCTGGCCATAAGGATAGGGCTACCCCTCCTTCTAGGCGTCGAGATGGCGCACCCCTCGTTAGTCAAAGCAGCCATAACCTAGAGAGAAGCGAGGGGGAGAAAGAAGAAAGAGTTGAGAAAAAGTCCCTTCGTATCCTTGATATTATTCAACTTTTGGATCATGTCTTGTTTATATGCATATGTAAGATGGCCGTCTCTTCTCCTCGATTATCGGACATTCTCTGGTCATTTTTTTGGTCCTTTTTGAAGGCAGCGGGCATCGTTGTTTTCTCTCCTTCTGTCGATAATGCATCCCTTGTATATAATGTAGTTTGGCGCTTTTTGAGACTTTTAGGTTTTGTATACTTACATCGGGCCTGTATATTTATGCTTGCTTTGTTTGCCGATATCCAGGTTTGCTTTGCATCAAGATCGAGATGGAAGACATATGGATGGAGGCTACGGCAATTGGTGATGCTTTGTTTCACTAAGCTTCTCGGTCTATATTGAGCGGAAGTAACATGTGTACATGTATATATCGATTTTGTCACGAACTCTGCTCTTGCTGTGGCCTTCATTGTTCATTTTCGTCTTCTAATCTTGCTTCTATCGATTCCTTTCGTGTCAACCCGTCTTTCGAATTTCTTCGCACAATCTATGCTGTTTTTTCCTCGTTAGCATTACTCTCTTTCTACGGCCCTTGGTAGCTGTGAGTACATATAGTTCGGCAATTTGGGGTTTTTTTTTCTTGAAATTCGTGTTTTGCTGGCTTCACCGGGATGGTGAGTTGCTAAAGATAAACAAGATTAATGTCAATAAAAACACAGTTACATGGGACCAAAAAAGTCAAATTTCGTATTTCAAGGGTTTGGTTTGTTGATTCAACCCTAATATTTCACGCTCAGGAAGTAAAAGAAAGCATAGACCAATCCCGACGGGACAACTGTGGGCAGTTCCAAAGGCCAGCTTTAATGCTGCATATTAGGGGTAGGCATACCATACGTAAATGTACATAGGAAATAGCCACATATATACATATGTATCTGTATGTACACATATGGTCTAAATACTTGCTTGCCTTGAGGATAGGAGAACCACGATACTGAGAAGTATGCATATATCATCTGAATGTTGCAGTTGTCCGTCAGCAGACTCTGAATAGCGATCATTGTAGCCGCTAAGTAGAGTTATCCATTTTGTTTGAAGCCTGAAACCCCGGGTGATACGTTATGATGGGATTCTGGTGGGGAAATTCGACTATTATACATACAGAACAAAAATGAGGCTGTGACGATTAGGTTCGCGAAAACAAAGAGATCAAAAGAGCGAAAAGATGGGAAAGAGAGAAAGAGAAGGGATTATTTGATGGTCGGTGGATGGGACGGATGGTTACTGGTAGCACATCCCCCCCTTCAAGGACTTGTTTTGTGTCCCAGGGCTAAGGTGGATGATGAAAGATGGCGTTTCACACGCGGCAAAGCAGACATGAATGAAGAGCTCCGGATACTTTTAATACACGTAGCCGTGGCGTCGAACTTCTGTATTTTCAGTGTATTTGCTTTTGTTCGATGTCTACTGGAAGAGAAATAGCTGTTGAGTGTGCCAATATTTGCACTGCTTTGTCGAAATCTCGAGTTTTGGTAGTAGCGATGGAACAAGATGGATGAATGGAGATACATGCCCAAAATTTGCTCTTGGCTCCCTGTCTCTGGACGAAAAAAGACAGATATAAAGACATGGATGGCACAGGTTGCATGCCAGGAATCTGGCTTGCAGGTTGGACGGCGTGTCCTGGACTTAAGTTCAGACGTGAGACTTTCGCAGGGAAGAGACCACCAACTAACCGCTTTTTTTTTTCCCTCTTCTTTCTTTTTTTCCGTACCATTTTGCCTTTTTATGATTATCCTTGATTGTTTTTGTTTTTCGTTAATGAGGCGGGTCATTGACCGATTGGATCACTCCATTTTGAAAATGTATCTCGAAACCAGCCGGAGATGGTTCGCTGTATCTTTTGCGCCCAGCAGCGACACGAAATGCAGAGAAACGCGCTGGGTCATGTGTATCCTTTTAAGGAGAATTGAATGCAGAGTAAAATGATATAGAAACCCCGATGAAAATCGATGGAAACAAGGCTGTTTGATGGACTTGTGCGAAGATGTCAAATCAACAGGTGTGGTTAAAAGTACATTAGATAGCGACCCTGCAAATGAAGCGAGGCAGCTTGTTCCTTCCCTATTTTATTGTGTATTTTTCAATTCTTTTTTTTTCTTCTTGTTTTCTTGGGTTCTTGCGTATTTGATGCACGCCCAGATCCTTTGGCCAATCAGCAGATAGAGCTGCCAGTACTTGTTCCTCTTAAGTTCCCGTTTTTTGACTTGTTTGAGAATGGGTAATTTATGTATCTATCTATGTATATTTTTTTTTCCCTTTTTGATCTACCATTCCCGTTAATTTACTTTAATCAGAATCAATTGTGATGTTTTGTTTTTTTATGGATTCTCAAGGAGACCCACCAAGGAATATTGGCTCGGCCTTTGCTTCTGGCACTTTGTGAAAATGACCAAGGAAAAGAATGAAAAGAAGAAAAAGAAGATGCCAAAAAGCCAATCTTCAAGAGATGGAAATTATTATTAGATGAAAACCTTGAAGATTCGGGTGTTGGCAAAGAGTTTGAATAGAGCCGACTGCGAAATCCATGATATCAGATGGAACAGATATACAACGTATTAAATGGAAAGCTCCGACAGAATAGGAGCAGGACAAGGTGGGAGAGAGAAGGAAGGAGTTCGCGGGCCCTCGCAAAGATTAGTTGAGAATGGACAAGGCAATCGAATACCGTGAAACAGAAATCATATGCGGGAATCCAACTCGCAGGGAACTTTTATCGTTATTTTTGAATATTGTCCATATAATACACAAACCGAGAAACAGCGCGCCATAAGGCGCAACTAATGGACAGTGTAAAGCTGCCGATAAACATGGCAAAACAGACACAAGAGAATCAAGATGACCTGTGAGTTCCAAGAGTTGAAGATTTGTGCCCTACAACAAGAGTACGATTCCCAATGTCGATTTGATCAGAAAGAGCTCGGGCATTTATCCATAATCCATGGGGGTAGCCATCGCTCGTGAGCGCACAGCTGCTTTAGATAGGACAATCAGCATCAATCAATGTAGCAGTACCATTTTTAATACCCAGAAAAATCCGCAATAGTGAATATCAGAACAGAAGCAGAAGGGTAGAATCGTAGTTGTAGCAGGAGAGAACAGGCCGTAGCCAATGCGACCTAACCTGGTCCAGCTGTCTCTTCTGGATCATGTACATATGTATGTAATGTACACATATGTATATACAGATACATTAAAGTAATGTACATTGTTCATACACGGTAGAACAAGGCGGCCTACAAATAGAGAAGCACACTACAACGAACAGCGCAAAGCTACGACCAGTCCCAAATACGCACGCACCTTTATGCGACCTTGGTGGGTGTTTCCAGCTGCCGCGTCGGCTTTCCTGCAGCCCAGAGAACAGCGTCCGCAGATGATGGACAAGAGGAGAAAAATCCTAGGAAGAAGACGCTGATATTACGTAGAGAAGACCATTGGCACTGGAAGTGTATTTAGTAAACTGTTAGATACTGCTATAGTTGTAGGTGATGCATGTCGACGATCTTGCCTGTCGCGTCGTTTATTTTGCCATGCTGCTTCCATATCCCGAGAGGCTTCCATGAAGTCGAGGTTATCGAGGTCCTGGGACCAGGACTAGGACTGGGGCTGGGCTGACTGCTTGGCTGTTAGATTAGATGGGGATTGGGATGGCGCAACTCGTTTTGGCACCAGGCTATTGGCCTTGACAGGTTTTTTTTATGCGTTCTTGAGTACATATATAAAAAACCAAAGAAAACCACATTTGTAGACTTTCTGAGTACAATGATTCGCCACTGATAAGAGTCCGTTAGCGTTCCATCAAGTTGGGCACAGCACACGGCTAGATCTCATGTGCATACTTGTGCTCTTATCCTTGACGACAATGAGAAACCTCGAACAGGATCAGAGAGGGCCAGGGGGTCATATTGTTGATTGATTGTCGATTTGGAGCCGGCCAAGTCAGAGAGAACGAGAGAGCGCCTACCCGCGCCTGGCCGTCTCGCGCCAGGTTGGCTGGTAGGTGATGGCTGTGAGAACAGCATGTTCCATGTAGCGAGTACGTCCTTGATGGTGGTGGCGCTGCGGCAGGCAAAGGTACCCGGTACATAAACTACGGTATGCTAGAAGCTACCCTTGCCCGGCCTGCATGTTCCTTATTCCTTGCGATGTCTGTTTTCAAGTTCTTGGGGGCAGAATTGACTTCTTTTTGATAGTAATCTTTGTAGTTTTTGAGTGTAAAATGTAGAGAAGGCCATGAGAACAAGAAGAAAAATAGCAACAAGAAATAAAGGCATCGATGGCTGTTTATCTTTGGCAGGCAACACATTAGGAAAGAGGAACAGATAGAGACTTTTGCTCTGCTCTCCTTATGGCGTTCTTGCTGTTGTTTCGAGGTTGCATTTTAGCAAAAACAGAAACCCGGTAGAAGAAGGGCCCCAGAAACACAAGAAACAGGGTCAGGGCTCCTGTCTTCTTTCTTTGCTCTGCCCTTTGATCTGTGGTCTTCGTTCTTCGCTAGTCTAGTTTGTCCTTAGTATACTTAGTGGCGCTAGCTTAGCGTAGCCCAGCCCGCCGAAGTTAGCTCTGCTTAACTGCTAGGCTATTTATTGTTGGTGCTAGCTGACAGGGCCCTCAACACCTTGCGATTCCAGGCTATAATGTGCCGTAACGAAAGCAAGTTCAGAGCGAAAAAAAAGAACAGCAAGAAGAGGCCTTGTGCAGTTCTATCTTTTTTTCTCGTGTCTTTTCTTTTACTCTGCATTTTTCTCACCAATCCCCAAACCTTGAAATCTCGAATTCGTTCGTAGACTTTCCACCAGGCGTCATTGATTCTGTTCCTTCCATTTCTTTATTTCCCTTCCTCTATTATTATTATTTTTTATTCTTACCTGTTTTCTTTTGACATCCCCTTCTTCTACTTCGCATGACGCCCGTTTGATGGCCTATTCGTTTCTTCTTCTCTCAAGTTCGTCTTATTTCTGTCCATCGCCACTTCTGAATCAGCGTTAAGACGCCAATCAGCAAAGACTCCTCGCCAGTTCTTGCGCCTTCCGCCCTTTCCAGCCCGCAGGTTTTCTTGAAATATCACCAACCCGTTCGACACATGGTTCGCTGCTCGTTTCTAGACATATCCTTGGATCGATTCTTTTGAGAGCGCACAGTGGCCGCTGCCCGCTGCTGTATTTTTGCTGCCGCTGCGTGACCTGGCTGCTTCTATTCCCTCACTGCCGCCAACGCCATCACGCTTCTTCATATCTCTTGTCTGCCTGTGTCTGATCTGGCGTCACCACTACTGCTTCTACAATTGCCATTCATCATCTGCGCCAGCTCTTGTTCCTCTTGATCTCCACGCCTAGATTAAGTGCCAAGCCGATACCCAATCTGCACCCGCTACATTCGTTTCTGGTCACCTGGCCTTCGTCTCCCTTCACTTTCAGCCCTTTTCCCGCCGTCATCATTATCATCATTGCTATCCACACCTATTGAGAGAAGCTGTACCTGTATCTGTATCTGCATCTGCATCCGCAACCGTCTACAGCCATTACTAGATGCGCCTTGTGCTCTGTGACCAAGCTCTACCCGAACGCTTTCGTGGCCGGAGGTTCTGTCACCGAACGAACCGTCAAGTCGTCCGTGCCTGAAGAACAAGAAACACGACAATACCGCCCATCTGCGTTCTTCTTGTTCTTTTCCCATTTTTTCTACTTCTGCGTTAAGCCGCTCGTCACTACAGCTCGTCGTATCTAGACAGACCAAATCCCGAGCCTCACCCGCCTGTACCTGCCACCATCTGATTGATTCTGTTCCTTCTGCCGCGTCTGAACACCCTCAATTCCCCATTCTAGGACTTCCTTCTTGTATTAAGCCATCTTGTCACCTTACTACTTATTTTACTAGTAGAGCTTTGCCCTATCCTCGCCATCAACACAGCACCAACAGTGTTTTTTTTCTTCACTATTTTTCTTCCTTTTTTGTGTACATCTTGTGCACACCATTCATTGTCTTCCTAGAGCAAACGTACATCTACATATCGGCTGCATCCACTACGTATTATCCGCTATCTTCTGCCTTACTCACCCGACTTGCGGCTTGATCGGCACCGCGATCTCTTCTCACCAGTCGCCTCTCTAGTGAGCAAGCAAAGCACTTGCTTTTTCCGCGACTGTTTCTCTGGAGTTCCTATCTTGTGGTCTCCATAGCACATTCGGTTCTACGTTAGCTTTCTTATCCCCCGATTGGCGCTTCATAGCGCGCCCTTCTTGCCCATTATGAAGGAGTATCTGAGTTCTGATCGCCTCAACTTTCTAGTGTGGAGGTATGTCCGCTTTTTTCTTTTTTCTTTTTTTTTAATTTTTAATTTTTGACGCTACCTTCGTATCAATACTAACTAACCGCCCAATAGGTACCTTTTAGAGAGTAGTATGTCTTCTGATGCCTTGTTTTACCCTTTTCCCTATCACTTTATCCCGTACCTGAACCATCGTTTGCTTGGTTATTCCCCCTCCTTTCTTGCTTGCCCTTCCTCTATTATCTTATTGTGTATATCCGCTACCCTCAGTCTCGATCCTATTGTTTTCCTATTGCTACACTCCATATTCTCTGTTTCATCATGACATACCTTTTGCCAAACACGTACACGTGCTGCCACCTTGTTTACTACCATCTCTATTCTTCCGCCATTATCTAACCACGTAACTCTTCTAATTAGATTACCGCGAGGCTGCTACCAAGCTACAAAAGGAATGGGGCATCAATGAGCCTCACCGTCACTTTGACTTCGCACAACATGTGCGTAGTCACTCGCTAGTTTACGTCGTCAACAAGGGTCTTTCTTACGCCAACTTGGAGCGCGAAAGCCAACGTAAAGTGGTATGCGACCATACACCTCAATCGAAACCCCTCCGCCAACAGCGAATCTTGGAACTAACCCAACATCCCCAGTCCAACGCTTTTATTAGTACTGAAGCCGAAGACGAGTCAGCGCATGAAATCGGCTTTTTCGGTCCTGTCACCGAGCCTCCACCCAGAACATACCCTCCATCAAAGACCCAGCCTTCAAAGCCCTCACAACCTTCACAGACACAACAGCCACCACAAAAGCAACTGCCACAAGCAGAGGAGGACGGCGATGCCGATGCCGACGGCGAAGCTGACGAAGATGTTGTTACCAAACAAGAAGAGTCCGAGGATGTCTCAATGACCGACATGAGTGGTACCTCTTCTTCCGAAGACGCAACTGCCCGCAAGCGCCCATTGTCAACTCAAATCACCAATATTGCCAAGAAGCCCAAGTTGACAGAGAATACCGACACCGACACTACCATGTCTATGGATGTAGATAGTGCTGATGTGTCGGGCGCCAATCATGCATATCCTTCACCATTAGAGGGCGACGAAACTATTGTGCACGCCCCACGGACAGATGGTCCTGAACAAGGAACACAAGAAAAGACCAAGGACTTGACAACTGATACTATCTATTTGGACCTTGCCCTTGATAATCCCTCCAACAGCCAACCATCTTTAAATGGTACTGACCGCTTGCCATCAACTGAGTCACCAGCGTCACCAGCACCTGTTCTTTTGCTTTGTGAATGGAACCCATCAAATCCCGACGTCCTTGCTGCTGCTGGCACAGACTCTATGTCTCGTCTGTACACCATCAATCGCGAAGGCCGGGGGGAGAAGCAACCATTCTGCAAGTTGCTTGACGATGAATCACCGCGTGATACAGCCGTCACCGCATTGTCATGGAGCCGTGCGGGTGGCAATATACTGGCTATAGCAACAGACCAAGGAAACAAAGCCCGTATCAATATCTGGGCTGGTGATGGTACACATATCCATCTCATTGATGTGGCTGAGTGCCCTGTCACCAAACTGGCATGGAACCGCGGTGGGACGACACTTCTCGCGTTATCACTATCAGCGGACAATGGGACGCTACTGTCAATTTACACGGTACCCAACCTGACGGCAGCGTCATATAACCTCCCAACGCATGATATACAAGCCGTCGCGCTCGACGTCACTTGGACAAACGATACCGACTTTTTGCTTTGTGGAGGGTCTCTTCTGCAAACATTCAGCTGCGTAAACTCCGTTATTAAGCCGGGACGCGCATTTGAAACCGATGCATCTGATAGTTTGGAGCATATCGCCTATGATGATCGCGCCATGACCGCCGCTGCCAGCTCAGAAAACGGTACTATCACAGTGAGTATTTAGCCTTTACTTGCATCAACTTTGTGAACATGAATACATATACTAACATCCTTTGTTTTCTTTGTAGCTTATCGATGCAAGTGGGAAGAAGCGTAAGATATCGGCTCATACTCATCCTATCACTGCCCTCAAATGGCAGCCAGAACCTCTCGACGGTGCGGAAAGCCGATTACTTGCATCTGCAGGCGAAGATGGAGCAGTCTTGTTATGGGACCCCAAGTCACTGGAGACGAAGCCCAAAAAATTCTTGACCATGAGTGGTGGTCCTATCGTTGCCCTTGCGTTCAGCCCGGATGGTGCCTATCTAGCTAGTGCAACAGCATTGCATGTGTATATATGGAAGGTTGTCGATTCGGCATCCATTCCTTACGCAAAGTGGAAGCGTACGCCACATCCAGGCTGGGATGGACCGAAGCCATTGGACGGCGACAGTGATGATACCTTTGAGCATTGCCTGGCTTGGGACTCAACAGGGCAGAAGGTCGCGTATGGTGTCAACAGCAGATTAGCCGTCATCAACTTTAGATAAGCGGCGGCTTCTTGGCGAGGTAGTCTCAGAATCACATTATCTAGCGAGCCAACATGAATGACTATTTCTTGTAGAAAGCATTCCTTGTTTGTCATATACTTTCGCTTTAAGGCTATAGCCTATTGCGCCGGACTTGCTTTCAGGCCAAAGCTGCCATTGCCCGGCCTTTTTTTCTTTACAAGATTCGGTACAATGATGTACCGACCTATCTGTTTGCCTTCTTTTTCCGATCTTATATCTTTGATACGGGCTATTTTGAAGTCTTTCCTTACCAAAAAGAGAAATACAAAAGAAAAACAGACCAAACAAAGAAAAACCAGCTATCATCTTCACTGACGAGAAAGAAGAGCTCCCACATGAATTTCTGGGGTTCTTTTTATTTTGTTTCTTCTTAGCTTTTTACTGTGTATATGGGAGGGATATGTGTTATTTTATCATTTCTCTTTTCTTCACTTTTCATTTATTCTTGGGTATATGACGAGATGGCTTGATTTTTCTTTTTCTCTTAGGCATCATCCCAGCGTCCTTGGTTTGTTTATTTTTTCTTCTATTTCCGTCGTTCTTTCCTTTTTTGAAGCTTCTTTCTTGTCGTTTTACTGGTTTTTCTTTGAAAAACTCTTTACTATTTTTTTTACTTTTTGATGCTACCAATTTCACTGGTCTTGTCTATCGGTAGGCTCTCTTTATTCTCGTATTATTCCTTTTTCCATTTACTATTCTTCTAAACTGTTCCCTATTAGATGGGACGATGGAGATATTCAGGGCGTTTCTTTATTTACTCAGGTTCCTTTGTTATTACTATCATTCCTTTTTCCCACTTATTGCAACAATAAGAACATTAACAACAATCTACTTTATATTCTTTCTTCCTCCCACGTTCGTTCGTTCTTCTTTGTTATTGTGCCCTTTTTTATTATCTAAATGGGGCCGAATGCTTACAGCTTGCGGCTGGAACCTAAAATATGTGGCTTTCCATGTGTTATGTTCTTGCCTTTTCACCCTATAGTTGTTTATCTTTTCCTCTCTTCAGGTTTTAGTGTATTCTCTTTTTACGCACTTTCCTCGTGCTTACTTCTTTCTATTGTTGTTTACGCAAATAACTAAGAGTAGTCGTGAGTGGATGGAGATTGAGAGGGGTGCTAAGGCTTTTTTCGGGGTGTTTTGGTGTACTTATGATGATGGGTGGATATGGCCTCCATGAGTAAACATTTGACATATATTTGTATACGCAATGCGATTTCTTATTATGTAGTTTGACGAAAACAAAAATGCAAAATGACGAACTGTTATAAATGATGATCGTGATCATGCCGAAAAACAATTGTCTTAAATGACCCAACCCTCTAAGGGCACGTGGTTTTTTTTTTTTTCCAAGAGAAGACAAGTAAGAACTAAGGGCGAATTATTTCATATATTGTTCGCCATTTTTATATATTTTAGGCTTTCTCATTCTCACAACAAGTTCACCCTCTTTTTTGGGTTGTTTACAGTGACTTGCTTTAGTCATGCACAAACTAATCCTACCCCGCAGCCTAGCCCAGCTCGGCATAAGCAGAGCGCGAAAAGGTGGGATAGGAAGAAGAGAAGGCTTATCTGAACAGGCGACGAGCCAGTGTGATACGCCTATAACTACAGAAGCTACTGTTGAATCTGCAGCTGTGGTGACAGTAGGCAGCAATAGCAATAGGCGATTGGCTCCAACAATAGGCTTTGTGAGAGCTAAGCATATGGCATTGAGGGTGGTGATGGTGGCGACGTCATCGCCACGCTCATTTGCAAGGCCGTTCTCGACGATTCGAGACGTTTTACATCAAAATAACATCGTCAACATTGCCACACTGCCAAACCATCGTCAAAACAAACTTCGCATCTTCCACCATACATCACTGAAACTCAACACCGAAAGATACTTTGCATCTTCGTCCTCCTCTGATTCGAAACCCACCATCACGCCACCTTCATCGTCTTCTGGTTCTAGTTTGAGTCCATCTACACCCAATATGGCTTCTGATCAATCATACCTTGACTTCCTCAACAAGGCCAACGAGCCTGTCACATTATCGAATGCCAGCACTAATGCTTGGGGCAGCAGCAGTGGTGGTGGAAACGGACTTGGGCTGGTCGATGCCGGTGAAGCGATTCCCGCATCGCTAAGCAAGATCCGAGAAGCTGATGCAGTCTATGCTTCCGACGCCGACGAGCCGTTCGTGCCTGTCGTTCTACGCTGGGATGAGACGGGCAACAAGGGCTTGCCTGATGAAGGTAACTATTTCGTCCCCAAAAGCCAAGAGAGAGAAGCCACAATTCTTTGAAACGCGACGAGACGAAGATGTGATCTTTCGTCCTCTTGTTTTCTTTCTTTTTCTTTAATTTTGCATCGTTCAGTGTTATTAACACGCCTGCTTTTAGATGAATTCAAAACGCTTGTCAATGCCCCCAGTTCGGCGCCGTTAAAAATCATGGATCCGAGCGAATGGGATGGCGCAGGTCATTATGATACGGTACTAAACGCCGTGCGTGAGGCTACTGAGGGTGCTGACGTCAGAGTGTATCGAGTGACCTTGAGCAACACCAGAATTGAATACTTCATTGTGAGTTGCGAGGGCAAAGGCAAGAAGGCACGGTTGGTGGGACTGAAGGCTTTGTCAATTGAAAGCTAGGTTGATGTTTATGTATCGTTTTAATTGTATTTGCTCTAATACAAATGAGAAGACACTCTAAGGCAATGGACAGGGCTGGGAAGCAGTCTTACTTTTGGTATCTCCTTCTAGTGCTTTAGTTTCTTCCTAGAAACACAATATGCCCTTTTAGCTTTGACTTTACTTGCCATTTCCTTTGCCATGACCTTTGACTTTGACTCTATCTTTGCCTTTATCTTGGTTTAGCTAAGTTAAGCTAGGTTTGACCTTAATTAAGCTCGCGGGGTGATGAGTTCCCACAGTGCCGATAGCGGAATTACGCACATCTGTAAATAGATCTGTAGTAGACCCTGGTAAGCAACCCTAAATAGCAAGTTTAAGTGGTGGGAATTGAGTCACAGAAAGCTGGCCAATCATAATGTCTTATTTTGCGTGTAGAATCGTAAATCGTACGCTCTCCTCGATGAATTTTTGGTTGGTGTCCAAGCAAAGAGAAAGAGAAAGAAGGTGACGATCATTTTTTGTAATTGCCAGATAGCTTTGCAATTATCTTCGTGCTTGTGACATATCAGATATCAGAGCCCAGATAATCCCCAATACAGCAATTGGACTGATAAAGTGACAGGCTGATAGACTTGACTATTTATACGAAGAGAGAGGCTCGTGGAACTCGACGAATAAGACTCGAGTCAGCGACGCAGGCCTTTCTCAATAAAACATTCAAGAGAACAACCCAGACACAATACGACAACATGTCCAGACCGGTAAGTAATAAGCCGATAGACACTAGTATCCTAGCTTTACCTCCTCTTCTTTGGCTGCCGATCATGCGATACTAACACCAATTCTTGCTACATAGAGAGCCGTTGTGCCGTCACTCGACACGGTGCGCGACATCGTGCGCAACCCGCCCGCGTCCGGGCCGCGGCCGAACCTAATCCCTCTCTTCCGTGAGATTCCTTCGGACATGTTGACGCCTTCGGCAGCCTATCTCAAGATTTCGAAGCACGCGGGTGACTCGGCATACTCTTTCCTGCTGGAGAGTGCGGCTACGGAGCAGATCGGCCGGTACAGCTTCGTCGGCGCTGGTCCGCGTAAGACCATGGCCACGGGGCCTGGATGGGGCGGTGCCACTGACCCGCTGCCGGCGCTGGAGGCCGAGCTGGGCAAGTATGTGGTGGCGTCCGTGCCGGGCTTGACACTACCTCCTATGACTGGAGGCGCAGTGGGCTATGTGGGCTACGATTGCGTGCGGTACTTCGAGCCGAAGACGGCGCGTGACATGAAGGATGTCCTACAAATCCCCGAGTCGCTGTTCATGCTGTTCGACACCATGGTAGCCTTTGACCGCTTTTACGGTGTCGTTAAGGTGATCACCTATATTCACGTCGATGCAGCCACTACACAAACCGACGCCGATCTGGACGCCGCCTATGCTAAGGCCTCGGCAATACTGGCCGATCTTATCGCCGTACTCAACTCTCCCGACACGCCGATGCCAGTTCAGGCTCCCGTTACTCTAGGCGGCGAGTACACGTCCAACATTGGTCGGCCCGGCTACGAGGCCCACGTGACCACACTCAAAAAGCACATCCGTTGCGGCGATATCATCCAGGCAGTGCCATCGCAACGCTTTGCGCGGCCGACCAAGCTACACCCTTTCAACATCTACCGCCACCTACGCACCGTCAACCCATCTCCGTATCTATTCTACATTGACTGTGGCTCGTTCCACATTGTCGGCGCCTCACCCGAGCTACTGGTTAAGAGCGAAGCTGGCCGTATCATCACTCATCCGATCGCCGGTACAGTCAAGCGCGGCAAAACGCCAGCTGAAGATGAGGCGCTTGCGGCAACGCTGCGTGCGTCGCTCAAAGACCGTGCCGAGCACGTCATGTTGGTCGACCTAGCGCGCAATGACGTCAACCGCGTCGCCGATCCTTTCACCGTGCGTGTCGACCACCTCATGGTTGTGCAGAAGTTTAGTCATGTACAGCACCTAGTATCGCAGGTATCGGGTGTGTTACGTCCCGGCCAGACTCGCTTCGACGCCTTCCGCTCCATCTTCCCCGCCGGCACCGTGTCCGGTGCTCCCAAGGTTCGTGCCATGGAATTGATTGCTGAGTTAGAGAAGGAGAAGCGTGGTATCTACGCTGGTGCGGTCGGATACTTTGGATACGGAGGTGTGACGGCTGACGGCGAGCTGATCGAGGGCGCCATGGACACATGTATTGCTTTGCGCACTATGCTAGTCAAGGACGACGTGGCATATCTACAGGCTGGTGGCGGCATTGTCTTTGATTCTGACGAGTACGAGGAGTGGGTGGAGACTATCAACAAGTTGGCTGCCAACACACAGTGCGTGACTTCAGCCGAGGAGATTTACTACGAGCAGCAAAACAGTTTGTAGACTGTCTAGTGGAAAGACGATACGATAGACAAAATGATTAACATAATACCTGAATATATTCTTTTCTTTGTATCCATACTACAATTATGCAAATCCACACTATCTCTTTCCCTGCACTCTTTTCCTTCTTCCCTTTCTCACTTTGTCTCTCCCGTCTTCCCTTCCTCTCTATTCCACATACACTCTCTTCTAAACGTTTTGCCTTCCCCTCACGGTGCCCAAAAAGTACGCCACAACTCGCTACCAATTACCACTATTGGCAAAGAACGCAGACCTGCTTATGCACCTGTACTGTACGGGATTTTCAACCTCTGTGTTTATCTCTTTTCTTTACTTTTTCTTGTTTTAATTTTATTCGTCCGTCTAATAACGCCTCAACCCGTGATATTGCTTCGTTCTTTTCCATTATACATACGGACAAGGTCTTTTCCTTTTTTTTTTTGGCAAATAGGGTTACACTAGGGTTCTATTACATGAAAAAAAGAGTAAGCCAAGAAAAAAAAACGACGGGCTGTTGGTGATGTATCGTTTTATGACTTGTAGCATTTTGTGATTATTACATTCATGTATCTGTTTTTTTTCTATCCTTTTTTTTTTTTCAACTTTTCAAAATTGTGATAACTGACAAGATAGTCAAGTACTCCCCATGTTCCATCGAGTCCTTTACCCAAGTCCAGACCATACAAAGATACATTCGATATTATAGTTTTGGCCTAGCGTAAAGCTGGTTGGGCTTTGATTGTGATGTGACTTTGTATATTATAACATGTCTTGTATATTTTCTACTTCTATTTGTTTTTATCCTTTCTTGCTGTTCTCATGATTCCATTCCATTCACAGACGGCTCCTGGAATATATCGGGCTGATTATCCTGTTATCATTTCTTCTGTTGGAATAATATGATATAAAATACATACTTTTTTCATATAAATAAATGTTGCACAAACGGCCAGCCAGCCAGCCATTCAGCCGCCCCAAACTTTTCGCGCTCACTCTCTTTCTCTCTCTCTTTCTTTCTCTCTCTCTCTCCCTCTCTCTCTTCTTCCTCTGTTTTTCTATCTCTCTCTCTTAGTCTTTTATTTGCCTATTACTTGTCGTTATGCCACCTTGACTCGATAGTATAAATAGACAACCATCCCTTCTACCCAACTCTATTTTTGCCATACAATTATTTTCCCACCCGTACTTTTGCTCCTCATTTTTCATTTTGGCTTTTTAACCATAGCTTGCCGCTAACTGGTACCTGTCAATCTCGTTTACATGTGTTCTATATATATATACATTTATACATAACACGTCAGTACAACACTTGGGTATATTCTACCGTCACCTTTGCTACTCTGGATCCATTGTTACCACTCAGAAAAACAGAGTAGTCAACACATCACTCCATTTATCTCTGTTTGTGTCTCGAACCTGTGAGTTGTCAGTTGGCCCGTTAAATCTTTCTGCCCATCGCTGGTTTTGGCTAGAATTGTTTCTGTTTCTCCTTTGTGAGTACTACTGTTGTTTCTATCTATTACTACTTACTACTGGGGGTCAGTCGTTCGTACCACTTACTCTAGTTGCCATAGCCTGCTTCTATAGCTTCTAAAACTCCATGTCCGTGCTTAATCTGATCGATTCGTCTTAGACTTGTAGCTTTGAGGCCGCATAATTAACTATTATATTATGCCGGTTTATCTCAACTTCTAATCTCCGACATTCGTTTTGTCAGGTTTGCCTTGCTTTCTCGTTTCTCTAAAGAGCCTTCTTATATTCGATTCGGATACCACGCCATATCACTTCTTCTCGTCGCATCGGGTTTTCTCTCAAGTTACTCTCGGTGTCCCATTCTAGAAACTAGCCTCTTTTCATATCGTATTTACACCCAAGACAAGTCAGTCCACTAAATAAGAACGCAAAAATAAGAACAGAAGACCAACAAAAACAGGCTACGCCGAGACAAAGTAGCATTTGCAAACATGAATAACTATCGAGGTAGAAACATTTCGACTAGCTCGGGCAGAGTTAGAAACAACACAAATAGGCCAGGATTATGGGACGGAAGTCGCAACAACTGTCAACCCTACCAGGAGCAAGCCCAGATTCGGCAACAACCCACCTCGAGTGCCAACCTGAACCACCTTCTCCATCCCCAGTCCGAATCGCCGCGCTTGAATTTAGCCGGGCTTCCGAGTAGCTCAAATACTAGATCATCGGCCGCGGCTGTGACAACACAGACAGGACCCGATTCTTCATTTCCTCGTTCTTCTGGCGCTTCTAGAGCTCCATCTAGTGGTGGTCCCTCGTCGTCATCGTCGTCAATCTTTCCGCTACTTAATTCGCCCCAGGCCACAACTACATCCCTTTTTCAGCAGGGACAGGGCTCAGTTGTCGCAACTACCCCAGCACCTGGACACAACCAAACTCGATTGGCAACAACAGCAGAGAATCAACATCATCAACTGCAATTGCTACCTCCATCTACTGCTCCATCCTTCAGTCAATTTCACCGACAGCAACTGCAACTGCTGCAGCAACGTCAACAACAACCGACATCTTCATCGTCTTCTTCCATCCCTTCAATCTTTTCATTTGAATCACCTTACCAGCCTCAGTCTCATCTTTCCGGATCTAACTCTTCTTCTTCTGCTTCCTCATCTCTGATCCAGCGACAGCAGTCGATCCTATCTTCTCATCCCCACCAGTCTAGAGGTCCCCATCCAACCGCGCCCCAAAGCCGCCTGTTGTCCCCGAACACGCAGGCTGCGAGACTCTTTTCCTCGTCTCGCCCCACAACATTACCGGACTTGGCAACTGTCCCGGCCCCGAACCCGGCCCCGAACCCGGCTCGGACTCTAGACACCGCCTCCGCTCTTTCTGCAGCTTTGCAGTTCCACAAAGGACACCACATCCCGTCGTCCTCCGTCTCTGCTTCGATTCGTGAAGAGGCGCGAAACGCATCTTCTTCCCGCCGCTCCACACGCAAGCGTCGCTTCAGCATGACTGAAGACGGAGCCAACGAAGCTGGTAACAGCAGCAATGGCAGCGGCAGTGGTCATAACGGTGGCCCTGCGATTTCCGGCGGAGATCCGCTCGGAGCTAACTTGTCAACACCCTCATTGGTCCCCTCGACAGCTTCATATGCCAATAGTAACAACGGCAATGGCAATAATAATGCCAACAACAACAACAACAATAACGTCAATAACCCTGGTTCCGGATCTTCTTCAGCTGCCGGTGGTGTCCAGGTAACAGAGACAGATCGTGACAAGGAGCGCAAGCTACAATCACGCGGATATGATGCGGAGGACTCGAGCGACGAAGAAGACATCATGCCATATGCCAAGGAAGAATTTTCTGGAAAGTGAGTCTTTGGATCTATTCTTATATCCTATCCTATGTATTTGTAAAGTGTAACTAACTCAAGCTTTCTTTTCTCTCTCGTTAGATGGAGACATGAAATGGACCAAAGAAGTCTTGCTGATCATGTTCTGCAAGATCACGAACTACTGCTTTTCTATGCCGAAAGCCGCCACGATGTACGTCTTCTTCTCTTCGTTGTTTTCTTATCTATCATACCCTGCTTTGAGTACTGACCCCGAAATTCTTCAATCTAGAGCTTGGCCAGCACTCGGCTTTATTTCACTAGAATAGCAGCTGGGTTCCATGGCGCTATACCCAAATAATGGATCATTGGCTGCTACCATTGGCATGGACATTTACGTTCCTATAATAGTTTGTTTGATTTCCTTTGTCTCTTTGTTCTATCCTTTTTTTAGTTTGTTGTGAGGGTTGTCTTGGTCACAGACGAACGCATGTTATGATATTGGTTTCACGTATGTAATTTCTCAACATGAAAAGATATATAATGTATGAAATGCAAAATCAAGCATTTGATATGTGATTTTGTAAGAAATAATTTTGCTATGAATATGAAGAAATGAACGCCTTCGAACCCCATGAAATGCAACGTAGCTTAAGAAGCCTAATATAGAGACAAGAATAATAAAGATATAAACACAATTTCAGTCATCAAAAGTCGTAAAACGCTCAGAACACAAGAAAGAAGAAAGGAAAAGCCCCTTTCTCTCTCTCTCTTTGTAAAAGACATGAGAATCATCAAAGCTTGCCTTGCCGTTTGACACGCCATTAACAAAGCAAACTTCTCTTTTAAGCATATCGTGGTACTGTAGGCTGCACATACGGCGGCAGATCATCTCCTCTGCCCCTCCCATCCGCCCGGCTTGCAGCCCGAGAGGGTCTTGGAATTGCCGCTAGTGTAGACGGCACATGCAAAGGTACAAGTCCACTACTGCCACTGCCACCACCGCTGCGAGATCTATAGCCCATCATCTGCTTCTGGGCCGCGCGAAGTTTCCGACGACGCATACGGGCACGGCGCTGACGGATGGACGAGATCATACACCACAGGAACATCAGTGCAATCACACCACCGACACTAGCAACTACGGGGATGATGATGTGTTTGTTACGTTGGAAAAAGTTGCCGATCTCTCGGGTGATTGACTGGTTGGAGCAGATTCCGCTACGGCATTCACCAGAGCCGCATGGCGTGCCGTCTAGGTATGTCTGTGAGAGCTCTACACAGGCACCGCCGGCCACGCTAGAGGATGAACATTGCATCTGGCAACTAGATTCGAAGCCGCACGAATTCGTGTCGTTACTACTAGAGGCCGTGCTAGATCCGATCATCGATTTGCATTGCTGGTCACGTGATGTACATTGTCCACTGGCACACTTGAGGCCGGTACCGCATGATTTGCCGTTGGCGGTAAACTGATTGGCTGGGCAAGACGCCACTGTACCGTTACACACCTCTTCTGGATCACACGAGCCCGTGCTCTCGCGACAGACTGTGCCCGAGGAGGCGAGCTTGCAAGATGCGGTACAGCAGTCTTCGTTGGAGGGGTCGCACTGAGAATCTGTCGTGAACTTGCACGTCGTTGCGTCGCAGCAAGCGTTATTGCCACAGCCAGACTCGCCGCCACAGTCACAATCCTCGCCAGTCTCGACGATTCCGTTGCCACATTGCGCGCCTGTTATTGTCGCCACGTTCTTGTTGTCTGTCAAACAACTAGTCCTGACTGACGAGCGACCGATGGCCGAGCAGATGTTGCCGATGCTACACGGCGAAAAGGCCGTGATCCCAGATCCCGTCGATGGGTTCATGATATACCTCCCAGCCGCATCGCACGTGCTAGAACTCAGCGGGCAGCATTGTGAAGTATCGTCTAGGCCTTGCGCACATGTATCGGATGTGCAATCATGTACAGCACCAAATGTGTGCCCGACTTCGTGGGCAATCACTTGCCACTCTGTACTGGTGCGTACCACGACGTTTGCTGACGAAACGGTCTCGTTGCTGCCGCCATTTGCCGAGGAACCTGAGACGCAAACCTGTCCCAGCCACGCAAGACCAACCGCAGAGCCAGTGTTGCATTTGCTCAGCAGCGTCCAAAACGCATTGGTGTCATTGTATTGGCCGCGCCAAGTTGAAAACAGGTTGAGTCTATCGGTGATGGTCACGCCCGAGCTACACGCAACATTCCATGGTGCTGATGGATTCGTGGTTATTGGGCAGTCGCTGCCAGTAACAGTGAGGTTCTGGATACCAAGACTGATGTTGAATGTGCTCTCGTAAACGGCAGAAGCCGAATTTATCTGCTTGACGACATTGGCACGCATGTCCGATTCGCTATCAAAGTCTTGCTGGTAGGTACAGTCCGTGGCGATGCCAATCAAAGCCACGCGCCTGCTGGAAAAGCAACCAGATGTTGAGCCAATTGAATTGACTAGGTTGACGCCAGCCCCATTATCTCCAGTTTGACTGCTATCGATCTGACGGCCAAATAGAGAAAACACGGAGAAGTCTTGGAGCTCATCAACCCCTTGTCCGTTGTCGATGTCATCACGAGGCTTTAACGGGTCGAAACGAGTATTCAGTCGTAGCGAGTCAGCCTCACAGCCGTTAGGGGGTAGTTCTCGTTTAAGCTCTTCACTCCAAACATCCGGAATGATGCTAGAGTCCTTCCAGAGAACCATGACGTCTCGTGGGTCTTGTCCGGGAGCATCTACTTCGGGGTCCATGTCGTGCTTTGTGCGTTCGTAGTCTTTTAAACTATGGATATGGTGATGGTCACCATCAACACGGAAGACACCCTCGAATAATGGACTCTTTCCATCACGGTGGAATGTAATTCGGGCCCAACCTGCCTGCGTCCACGATAGTCCATCGTGCTGGATAAAGGCCGAGCCTTTGAAAACTTTGAAGTCCGTACGGTCGATAGACTCAACATCGGCCACTCTCCCTTGATCGTCAAGTCGCGTAACGTGGAGTGTATCGCGTAGAATGTCGTGGTTTGGCTCAAGTGCAAGACGCACTTTTCTGCCGTGGACAGTGAATTTAAGATCGAAGTGGGAAAAGGCATGAACTCGCCGTGATGGTGTTCCGATCACGGGGTCTTCGATAAAGTGGACATCTCGGATAGGGTTTCGTTCGACCGAATGTGCTAGTTTTGTGTTAGTATGAGATTATTCTGTCTTTCTTTCATTATATCTACATGTATATAAAGCGGCAAGGTATAGTGAGTGGCTTACCTGAAACTATTGATTGCAGTAATGCGAATCCAGTCAGTGCAGCCTTAAAGATTCCCGTGGGGATCATGACTTAAATGTAAGATGCGAGCGAAATAAGTGATAAAAGATTAGATACGCCGCGGATATGTATATATATAATATACTAAATAGACATAAGTTGCAGACCCATGAAAGGATGCTAACGATGAATTATGTACGGGTTTGATATGTTCGTATCATGAGAAGCCGTTTTTAAAGGATAAATAGGGATGTAAACCGGTAGACGGACTCTTGCCGATAATCTGCACAGATGAGTAGACTTAGGTAAGAATCCGAGGATTTACGAACGAAACAGTGTAAAGTTTCCGAGAAGCACCACAGAGAGTACTTGCGACGACGTCTTTGAGAGAAGACTCCGCTGTGAAGAAATTCAAATTCCAAATTGATCAGCACCATGTAGTTCGTCTTATCAATAAAGAACGGTGATGAAAGAAAGTGAAAGCGAAAAAAAAGGTGGCTAGGCCCGTTCCAGTATTATAGAAAGCAGATAACAAAGAAGGGGATATAAAGATCGAAAAAGAGATGCTCTTCTCCCAAAGTGATCAAAGGGAGCTGAACCAGTCAGCCAGCCAAGACGAGGCCGGGGCGCTTCCAAGACAAGAAAAGACAGGAAAAGGCCAAGAAACGAAACGACACCACTATGAACACCGCGCACCAGACAACGGCAGACGCACAGTACACAGTACACAGTATCACTACTATGCAAAGCAGTGCTGACCAGTATCTGCTATCCCATCTATGGCTTGTTTATAACGGGCCGTACGGCAGAACAGCAGCAGCCAAGAAATGCAAAGCCCCAGACTACAACGGTACGATGACTAGTATAGATTTCCAGAGCCTGGTAGACGTAATGCAGGCAAGAAGTGTGAGCCCAAAGTACGACGGCGCCCGTAACTACATATATCGACACTGTCGCTTGCTACAAGTGCACAGTATATGACTATTTGTAAGCGTGAGCAGTGATATTGAGTAGTTTAGTGGCAACGCAGATCCAGAATAGGCCGAAAAGAGAGGATAAGCCCCCCAGGAGGATGACCAAGAAGACGGAAGTCGAGAGTGATATGATCTAGATGTGTTTTATACAGCTAGATTCATAAGTCACACGCAGGATATTGTCGGGGATGAGCGGAATATACTAGCGGGGCGCCAAGTAGGAAAAAAAAGGAACGAGCAGACCGATCGTGGCTGAGGCGAGCGCCGAGTATGATGTCAAGAGTCAAGAAGGGTCGCAATATCGAAAGTAGCCGTGGAGCTGTTTGTAGTGTGGATCGAGTAGGCTGAATTAGCTGTGGGCGTCCAGCACGTCGATAGGCCCAGACGGGTTAAAGAGGAGCCAAGCTTAAAATCTATAGATGGTGGAAGCAAACGCCGGGTTTCTCATATATAGTTGTAATAGTGAATATTTCGAGGCCAAAAAGAACACAAAAAGGCCGTATAAGATGTCGCCTTGGTCGGTGAGATGGCTCAGAATTAGGAATTAATGTAAGCGATAATGAAGGACGGTTAAAATAAGGTCGGAGACGCCAGCGCTGGACAAACGAACGAAAGAAGAAAAATGCGACGGCAATCTGTTTACGTAGCTCAAGCTTGTTTGATTCCCTTTAATAGAAGATTTCCTACTTAATAAACAAAGAAGAAGAGAATGACAGCGCAGCTGAAAATAAAAAGAGCGAAGAAATAAGAAGAGGAAAAAAAGACAAAAGATCGTGACAAGAAAAAAACAAAGAGAAGTTCTCATGGAAGTCAAGGAAACTGCAAAATTCGGGACACAGAAAGAACTCGAATTAAAAAAGAGGGGGTTTGAAGTTTCCAAACAGACTCTCAAAGCAACTGCTTGGACGTAAAATAATAGATAAATAAAGGCAACTACTTGGAAGGCCACAGACAAAACTTCGGCTCTATGTTTCTCACTAATAGTAGCTCTAGAACCAAGCTCTATTTGATACTTTCATACAGAGTCCCATTGAGAGAAATCAAGAGAGAGAGAGAGAGAGTACACGGGCTTCTACCTCGCTTCAATTGCAAACGCTTCTCGAGAATATCCAGGGGAAAGAAAATGCTGGGCACCGCCCACTTGACGAATTGTCTATGCATGCTCATCCAGTAAGATCAGATAGTCATACAAGTTTCGATTCTATACACTCTATTCTTACATACATACATGCTTATATATGTGCAGACTCCGTTCATGCGGCTTCAAGCCCAGCCGATCGCCCAGCTTGCCTCATCCAAGGTCAGTATCTAATGAGAGGTGAAGGTGAGATCTACTATTGACTTTTGTTGGCTCGAGCCAGTTTCTCAGACTTTCCCGATAGAGTTTCTCCTTCGGCTGCTACACAACTTCATGACTTTATTAGTCGCACTGCTTCTTGAACCGGTTCCTGGTTGATTGTTTGTGCTATAAACTCTTAGTAATCACCCTTTTGGGCCAGCTACAACTACATATAGTTCATAGTTGGTTGTTAGGGTCCCTTGTGGCCTTGCTGGTCTAGATTTGGGGATCTATCTGCCTCATCGGATCGGATCCGTCTCGTCAACTGTTTCACCTTGGGTCATGCCGCTTAAATAACTTCATCGAGCAGTGCCTTGTCCCTTATTCGGTTGGGGTATCCAACGGCAAATCAAAATGTCTATGCGTTTTCGATTCTATGCTGTTTTTTCTTTTGCTCCTCAGTCTATTAGATTGTCGTCAGGTATCATTAGCATGATGATCATAGTGATTCTTCGATTAAGCTTTAAACAGATCAGGAACAAAGTCCATTTTACTATGTCAAGGCTGTGTAAGCTCCATTTCCAATTGAATTAGAAAAATAAAATAAAACTATGTCAGCATTGTACTATGTATGTACCCTGATAGCAATATGATATGTATACCCTATATGCATACCCTATCCAGTTTCTGTAAATTTAGGAACCTAAAATTTTATACAAATCTGAGAATCACTTACTATCCATTAGTAGACGTCCAAGGTAGGTAGGTACGAAGCCCTGGAATGTTGAATCATCAGTTTGGTCGACTAGACTACTAAAGTCGAACCTCCTAGAAATGCTTTGCCACTACGAACGCGGTTTTGTTTAGGGAATCAAGACTTTCAACGTAGCGCATACTTGATCAGGGAATGAAAAAGATGGGGCGACAAAAGGCGGATGTAAACAAAGGATAGACCGCGGGTTTGGGGACAAACTAGAGGCTGTTTATGTTAACATTGTCTCTTGTACTTGGAATAATACTAAGAAAACCAAGCGGCCTTTTAGTATTCAAGAAGCCATAGTTGCCTTTAGCTTTTCATGGTGAGGGATAGAAGCCGAAAGAACAAGACCTGGCTTACTTTGTCTTTGTGTTACGGCGACGGACCCTGAACCCTTTTTCTGAGTAGCTGCTGTTTGCATCGTTTCCCTTGTTTGCAAGCCTAGTCGTCGTTCCCTCTCCTCTTTTTTTTTTTTTTTTTTTTTTTTTTTCCTCTCATCGTTATCGACGAGGCTTCATCACGTTATCTTAATCCATCCCAAGATTAAACACACGACACCTGGATTTTGCCTGCCTTTTGACTTTTTCCTCCTCAATTTTCGGTCTTGTCGCTTCCACCAACCTTACAGGTCATTTACCGCCTTCCTGTCAACTACCACCACCAACATAAACAACCCAAACTTCACAATGGATAACGGCTCGACTGTTCCCACTGGCAATGCCCAGGCCGAAGGCGCCCAGTACCAAGACCAGGGCAAGGGCAAGGGCAAGGCTGTCAGCGACACCATGGACGTCTCCATGGACGAGGACGAAGAAGAAGATGATGATGCTGAAGAAGAGGAAGAAGAGGTAAGAGCATACTTTCTCCCTCTCCCTGCGGGGATCTCATGACCTGATATATGTGCGGACAACCATAAACTAACATTGCTTCTTAATCTTTTTGCGCGTAGGCCGTTGACCCAAGTACGTTATTCTAATATAGCCACCATGCCAAATTTTATACCGTCCGACACATGTCTACTGCTTAGCAATCATCCGAAGCTACCCCACCATCTCGACACATCACCACATACTCTGAATATCAATGCTAACCACATATTTGCGCTCGATAGATGCTATGGAGGAGGACGACGGCCTGGAGGAGATTGACCCTAGCAACATTATTGCTGGTGGTCGCCGCACCCGTGGCAAGGTCATTGACTTTGCCAAGGCTGCCGCTGAGAACCCCGCCGATGAGGACGACGAGGAGGATGACGAGGACTTCGAGTCCAACAACATGGAGGAAGACTAAATGTATATTGCCAAAGCTTGGTGTCAAATCTCTTCTTAATGTTCATGTCTCTTTAGTCTTACTTGCCTACGACCAACCCCCTTCTTGTCCTGCTAATATAGCTGCAGTATGTATCAGCTCAAAGCAGTTAACCCGCGTTAGTGGGTTGTACATCGGGTCTCGTTTCTATACCCAAAACAATCCAACTGCATCGGAACCGATGCGACACAACCAATATATCTGTGTTTTATGATAACCGTAGGCTCTATTATGATATGTATATTTAGTTGCAGGACGAGATTACTTGTGATACATGTGCTTTTCAATTCATTCATCTCTAGTATCACTTCGGGGTGATGGAGTCACAACAATGTTGTATCTGTATCACTATAGGCTTCACTGTCATTTCAATCCTCTCTATAACGAGAAGGCTATCGCCACGGCTGGACTGAACCAGGCTAACGAAGTGCAGTGAAGCGGAAGCGGGTTGACCCGCCTCAACATCACATGCCAACATCTGAGTTAGGGTTTTATATGTAAACTTACTGATCAAATATGATCTTATTGGAGAACAAGACCTCTGCTGCTGTTATAATTATATGTAGTAAGTTGTACAGATATATGTATGTACATTATATTGTATGTTGAATTTCAATGTAAAACACGAGATAGTAATCAATCGACCCTATTCAACCAAGTATGTATGTAGGCATCCATATACCTCTATCTAACACTTGCAAGGCCTATTTAAAAACAAATCAAGCTTTCCATTTTCTCAGCTCTCAACCGACTTAGTTATAACAGTTACGAATGCATATTTTCCCTTGTTTTATCTCTACATCTTTTCTTTTGCTTTTAAATCAGCCTTGCGCCTCTTGACCTCACTAAAAAAAACGCGATAAATTTGGTCCTATAATCTTCATTTTCATAATCCTATAAACCATAAATCTTCCAGTTATCTTTGTCAATGTGTCTTCTAATTTCTCTTTCATTTCCCTCGACGAACGAAACGACGATTGCGACGACAAATTGAGACGAACATATATTTATCTTCGTATAGTTACCAGCTATCATATAGTTCAATTTTTTTTTTAATCTCCCTACAATAACAAAGGAAACCCTAGAGGATTAGGACAAATCAATTAAAACCATCAAAGCTTTCCCAGTAGCTTCTTCCTCTCTACATTGTTCTACATACATAATTTGTCCCTGCTTTTTTTTTTATCTTTCCTACCCCTTGCCCAGGAACCAACTTTTATTTATCTTACCGCGAACGTTTCCCCCGAAAATAAAGAATAAATAAACGATAACAGAAAAAAAGACACCTTTTGAAAGCGAACAAAGTCGGCGAACCGAGAAGGAGAACCGAAGTTCTAATTTGCCCTATCTTTGAGCCTCGACCCGGCCGGTTTCCTCAACCGAGGCCGAATTCCCGATGGCGTCTAGGTACATATCTTTTCCGAGTCTTTTCTCTTTTTTCTTTCTTTCTTTCTTTCTCCGTAGTCTTTCTTTTTCAACAGAGGAGAAAACGAACCTCCATCGCCCCTTGAAAACAAATAGCTAACCCCATTTCCTCCATCTTCTTGTAATCGCAGATTCGGTACGAATACGCTTCATCAGCGCGACTCGCGCTCACAGCTCTTCGAGGGCTACAACCCACCTTCAGCGAACCCCGTGGCCCGCGGCGGCTATGGCTACGGCTACTCTTCATCACCGAGTCCCATGAACGGCGCTAGTAGTAACAATGGCGCCGGTATTGGCGGACACCCCGGCTCGTCGGCTTCGCCTGCGGGAGGATATCGCTCGGCAACGCCAAATCGCAGAGGCCAGTACAGCGATGCCACTCTAAACGAGCTAGAAAGTCAGAACGACGGGCAGGTCGAGGGAATCCTAGGCAAAGTCAAGATCCTCAAAGATGTGAGTAGCTCTCAATCTGTCTATTAGACTTCAAAAAAAACGAACATGCGAACGAAACATACCAATGTTTAGTCGCTTTGTGGCCTTTCATTGTTGCTCATGCTCTAACTTATACTCTTTTCGTCTTATTAGATGTCCTTGGCTATCGGCGAAGAAATCCGCGATTCCTCTGCGCTTGCAGAGAAGATGAACGATTCGTTCGACTCTACTCGGTTACGGCTACGCGGCACAATGAATAGAATGCTGGTGATGGCGCAGCGCACCGGAGTCGGTTGGAAGGTGTGGGTGGGCTTCTTTTTGGCTGTTATATTCCTGTTTTTCTACGTTTGGGTTTGAACACGCTCATTGCATCGTACCAGTCCTTGTTTTGTTAGTCTGTATACAATATCCTGTTTTTGTCTTGAATTGCTGTTATCGATACTACGAATGATGTCACCGGATATAGAGAGAAGGAGAGCATGAAGGAAGAATGATTGTCTTGTATGTATGTAACACTATTGATGTTTATCGTGATTCGTAATGGGAGTAAATCATACGTATCTAGGCCGTAGTAGCTGGAGGTCAACATGTTCGTTTTCTCTGTTGTTTCAAGGTTGCCTGGCCGCCCTGCGCATAGGCGGGCTACTTTCAAGAATTGAGCTCTCTTGATGAGGGGCAAGGAAATCGCTAACATCAGCCCTATGTAGACTCCGGACACCGCGTGGGCCTAACGTAGGCGACATTGGCGGGGCTACCGTCCGTCTAGCAAAGCGGGAGAACTGATCAATCTCTTCCTCTTCACAATCGTCGTCCTCGTCGTCCTCATCGTCATCACCTTCTTCTTCCTCTTCGCTTGACGATAATGATTCGTCGCTATCCGTGTGCTCATAGCATCCACTTAACTCCGCCTCTGGAACATCTTCATCTAGATCGCGGCCCATATCACCATCACCGAAGTCTTCTTCACCTAAGACCTCGCCTTGGGTCGCTTCTTCGGCGTCGTATTGATCGGCTACGAACGATGGGCCGTCTCCGTAATAGTCATGATCAGGTTCGGCATCAGTAGCACCTGCACTGCGCTGCATCATGGTACGCCGTAATGTGTGCTCACGCATTTGCGCGGCTAGCAAATCGTTGTGGCGCTGTTGTCGAGCCGTTTGTATGGGAGTTTCGACAAGGGGATTATGAGCATCATCGCCATTTCCATCGACGTGCTCTTCCTCTATCCCACTAGTCGCCTCGTTCATACTCATGTTGACACCACTAGCGCTGGCGTTTGCGCTCTCGCTGCCTCCCTCACTAGACTCCTCTTCGCTAGACTCATCATCATCATCATCGTCATCTCCAATTTCTGGAAACTGGAAACCGGAATTTTCGGCATCGGCGTCGGGAATCTCATCATCTAGATCAACAGGCCCCTCACCCTCTTCTTGACCCTCATCCATCTCATCTGGATCCATTTGCTCCGCCGCTGCCTCAGCCTCGGCATCCGCTAGCTCCTGCTGAAGCTGCTCGCGTCGTAGCGCCTCCGCATGCTCTTCTTGTTCCCGACGCTCCTCGCGCATTTGGTGTAGCGCTTTGCCGATGGCTGGCGGCTTAATCCACGTACTGCCAAAGTCTGCCACGGCTCGACAGCGACGCACGAGGATACGCTCCTCGGCGGCAAGACGACCCATGCGCGAGTTTTCAATGATGTATTGGTGGGAACGACGTGGATTCACGGGATCTGGAGCGCCGAGCTCGGCTGAAATGGGCTGCGTGTCGGGTACATCATTGATGCCGTCTGCAAAGGGTGATACATACCTTTCTGGGTTCTGCGCTGAGGCATACCAGAGTGTATGGGCCTGAACTCGTTATGTTAGAGCTTCAATGATTATATCAAAATGGAACAAAGGGGAACTCACATCATAGTTGGTTAGGCGTGATAGAGAAAATGGATAATCCATTTTGGTTTTATGACCAAAGATAGAAGACTGTTTTGATGATAGTGAGATGCTGGCTTTACTGTATTAAATTCTAGTCAAGGGATGAACCACGGATGTCAAAGTGACTTTTGGAATGAAGTCTATGTGATAACTATAGTATGAATGGTTGTACAGAGCTATCAATACTTGGTGTTTACTCTTGACGTTATTGATTTATTTATTGATACATGCTGGCCGCCCCACTTTTTCACATTTACGCGCTTACTTAGACGCCTTAACGAGAATCTTTTATAGGGTTAAAAGTTGTTGTTTAACCCTATACAGTATGTATGTAGGTAGTCCGAAATATATTTGCACAAACAATGCTGTAAAATGTTTGTTTCTTAATATTGAAGAATATAAACAGCAACTATTCATGTTTCATTTGAACCATAAATTGAGACAAAATCAAAATCAAATCCTGTTCTTTGACATTATAACTTTCTATGCAAGTCTCATGGGAGCCCAATGATGGATGAACCTTGAGTTTTCAACTGCTACCTCAAGTCAAGGATAGAAGGATAGACAAGGCTTGATACGGCTTCTCTCGGACTTCGAACAAAGGGACCGGCAACAACAATGCCTCAAACGGTAAATTCTGAGAATAGAAATTCTCACAAATGCCCATTCAATACAAACAACGCATTCCCATAAAGACTCGATCCATGGAGTGCTACTTAAGGTAATCAAGACTACGTTGGTTGGCTGGGCAGATACAGATGTGGAGGGAGGGCTCAATAGGCACTAGTATTTACGAGGGGACTTCGTGCACTTCATGCGGGATACAAGTTCCGTAAACAATATGGATTATTTCATAGGGATATCCGAGCCGCCTGCAAGGTAGTAGTTGCGTTTGGGAAAGCTTATAACCTACTAGACTCGAGAGAAAAAGCCATCCTGGGCCAAGCTGAATTGTATCATTGAGTGAGGAGGATGAATAATGAAATATCTGGATGGCTAGCAGGAAGACTGCTACACCTTTTGTATTATTTTGTGATTAGTTGAAAAGTATCTTTAAGCTCATGAATTTTATGAAACTATCTGCATCAACATGATATTTCACTTGGAACATATGTCGGTTTATATCTGATGGTATCAAAGACGTTGAATGCTTAAGCTTGCGATATCAGTCGGCTGAGACAACATAGCACTAGCATGAGAAATACGCTAGAATTCAAGGCATCATTCGGTTAAAAACGTAGTACAGTGAACCTAGAACTAAAGACTACTCAATCTTGCTATCTTTTGAACATTTATACTGAGAGCCGGCTTCGGCTCGTTGCAAGGTATATTGCTGTACGTATACATATTGTAATACGGTACTTAGGTTGGTTTGTAGTATCGGGATTTCCCGGAGAAGACAAAAACCTAAGCTGCAGTAAGTTAGTAATCAAGAAACGAGAGGGAACAGCCTGAGTTGAGATGGCGCATATGCGTTGAAAAAAACCACTGAAAAAGAGAGAAGAAAAAAGGGCGGACAGTACAACGGACTGCATGAATATACAGTTAGCCAAAGCGTGATTGTTCTAGTCCTCGGTCGTTTCCGCCTCGTTGTTATTTATATGCAGGATAAGAAGTAAGGCGGCTTGCGTGTTGTTAAATACGCTATGGCGTAGATACAGATATGTATGTATGTAAGTACATACAATAAACGGGCTATGCCGTGTATCTACCTGTTAGCGACTGCAAAGTTGCCGGCTATAACTATGGACTACTATGAGATCCCAAAAAGGCATGTAGGTAGCATAGAACTATAACTATATTTGTGCCTAGGCTTCCCCCCGAAGTCGGCGAGACGTTAGTGTGCGATTTACGAAAAGATCATGTTCAGATATATAGATAAAACGAAGTAGTTGTTTGGGATTCGAGAAAAAAAGCATGTGCGTCCGGAAAGAAAAAAGAGGAATAATTTCACTAGACCATGGTTGTAGTTGCACATGGTGTAAGTGATACCGCCGATACTACATACTCTGATTTTAATTCTCATTATTAATTTTTTCCGGGCTTGAAGATAGGCCTTGACAATTACCGAGCCTCTGAATGGTCTGGACGATGCGTAATGAGTGTATGGTATGGGTAGGTTAAAGCACAAAGGATCCGTTTTGGTCGTCTGTTTCGGCCGAACTCACTGTGTAAGTCTTGGAGGGGTTATTTTGATATCTGAGTGGGCTCTTCTTGACTGGAATGATAGTATCTGTTGCATGGAATATGAGAGATGCCCAAAGAAGCCGACTGGCGGTAAAGCAGCAGGCACTGTTTATGCTTTGCCATGTATGAAAGAGGGAATCTGTCGTATGCCTATAAAGAAAGGAAAGAAAAATTACATAGGAGAGACATGGTGGTATTCTTCCACACAGAAGGAATAAACGATTCGATAGGCGGAGCTTGGGCTAGAGAGACCTTGGGTGAATTTGTAAGTAAGATTCAGCAAAACAGAGGCCACCCCATTATATAGGTGCATGATATATATGCACAACGTGCTTATATCACATCACATAGCGGCATTCAATATAGGCTGGTTTACAGTAGGTTACATCGCAGTGTCTGTGGTAGCAAATAGAGAACAAAAACAAGAAATGCGCTAGTGACGGCGAACCAAAGCATGTGAACTTGTCTTTATTGTAATTGTATAGCTAGAGTGACTTCCCGAAGACGGATAGTTTCCCTCGGCTTTGGAAGCTGTGATATTGGCTTCAAGTATACCCGTATTTCCGTGCATTGGAGGTGACATCGTCCTTTGATCCGTCCCATGAAAGATTTCCGACGATGTGCATAGCTGACATGAGGTGCAATATATGTTGTGTGGTTGATGGTATAGACACACTATGACATGTATCTTGTCTTTCTGGTGTATGTTGGTAATGGCAAATAGACTATAGAAACAGAACTTTCCATGCAAGATGTCATTGTAGAGAAGAAAAAAAGAAGAAAAAAGGCCGTGCTCGTACTAAAAGTACTACAAGACACAAAATCAAGGCCTTACTGGCATCGTCGTGGCAATCGGCGGCATATCTGGGAAATAGGACCGGGTGCCAAAATGGGCATGGCCCAAAAGGGAATTGAACCCCGAATTGGAGAATCATGATTGGGTCACGACAGCGAATATCGCTAGTATCTGGTTGAATAAGGTTGTAGTCTATTGGATGGGATGGACGACCGTTGGGCGGTGCTAAAACGCGCTACAGGTGAAGACTAGCTGGCGGAAGCAAGGACGACCCCATCGGGAAGACCAGTCGTAGTTAATATATGTATATCTGTACACATGTATACAACTATGGATGTGTAGAGAATATTTCATCGCCCGCGTGCATATGCGACAATGTTTCTAGTCAAGTTGCATGAAGGATGTTAGAACGCAGATGACGCCTGCATGTTACTATAGTGGCACCCTGTATCGGAACACACATGGCTACATATATATGTATGTCCTTATAGTTGCTACGAAGTGAGTGCTGTTTATCTTACAGCTCAACATTACTATATATGAAGCGCTAACGTGGGATGCTTGTTCTAGGATACGTGAGCCTCGTGTGCAACATACACATGCTATTTACCAAGCCAAAAGAAGTGATTTGCTAGATACGCCCTAGATTCATAATACAAAATCCCCCTTAGCGTAAGCCGCGGAGTACGTGACTAGTATTAAAAGAGACAAGAACCCCCCTTAGTTACTACATATGAATGTAGATGGGCGGAATGATGGACGACATCATTGCCTAGAAAGAGGAACTCAAGAGAGGAAGATCAAATCTTTTCAGTTGCGTGGCATCTCGTGCTGTACATGTGCTCATCTTGTAGATTAAGAGTGGCACGATATTGATCTGATAATAAACGAGTTTATGATTCAAGATACCGTGTCATCTTGCGTGATGTACTGAAAGCCAATCTATAAACTAGGAGGCTGATCGTAAGATAGTAGCTACCAGAGTCATTTATCAAGTACTGATAGATAGATATTATGCTAGTATTATCTATTAGTCCGCTGTTCCGCAATCTTTGGAGCGTCGTCTAGTAGGCTGCAGGTGGGCTTGACTAGGGTTTGTGGGTAGACAGTATTAGGCCATACAACCGTAGTTGTAGCAGAAAACAGGGATGCCTGAGACATGCAATTGGGCGACATCGGCCGCCACTTGCAGGTTTTGCTGCATGTTGGAGAGCATGTTGCAAGAGGCTGGTTGCATCAAGAGGTTTCCGAGAAGGGTGACATATCGCACCGAAAGAAAAGAGGAAAATAGTGAAAAAGTACTGAGGTCCGACTATGGGCTCCCGGACATTGGAGTATTACGTTCGACGCGTGATTTACCAGACATTCGCATATCGTGAAAGTCGTCGTGAAGTTGGATGTGGGAGGAAGGGTCACGATTTGCTAGGATTCAGTGACTATCTTTGTCTGGGGCGATAGATTTAAGACTCCTGATGGAAGTGATGTCGTTTTTATCTTGTAAGAGAAACTCAGAATTGACGAAGGGGAATCTTTCTATACCGATGAACAAGGCTTGCTAAGAAATGAGGCCCTGGATCTAGACTCGATTGTGGAAAAGGAGGAGGAAGCCTAGTCTAGCTACTAAGATAATAGGACTAATGCCCGACGATTGATTCGCCGGAATTAGAGCAGGAGAAGATTTGGTTAAAGTGGCATTAATGTCTATCTAGTAAACATCGTGAAATTTAAAGAGGTCAACAACAAAACACATTTATTTATGGGGGTTGAACATGATACCGGCAGTATTGGTGGTGATGATGTTGATATTGTACTTGGCCAGTTGATCAACAGAGACAGTCGATATCAAATAGACAGCATTCTACTGGACGAGGATGAGTTTCTCGCGGCGGAAAATTGGCGGATGGGTGGCGATGGCAAGCTTTGGGCAGCTCGACCCACCGTAGCGAGAAGTACTGACCCGAGACTTGTTAAATTGGCTGGCGAGGACCGACATAGGCCCAAATTGATGATGGGCGCTGTGCGGGGTAGTAAAGAAGTGGTTTAGTTAGCTAGCAGAGATATGGTTGATAGTTAGTTCGCAGCGCTAGAAGTACAGGCGACTCGATGTGCTAGGTCTAGGGTCGATTGCTGGTGAAAGTCTTCCCGCTAGCAGCGCTCAACTAACAACACAGGCGAGCAGGAACAGAATGTTGATAAGAGAAAATGTGATGAGGCTGAAGGATAGACAGGCTGCATAGTATGTACAAACAATGTAGACTAAATGGCGATGAATATCTATTTTTCCCTGACGTAGTAAGAGCCCAGGGCCTTCTATAGAGGGTAGTGATAAGTGGGGGGGGGTTTGTTGGTTTTCTCGCTGCTTCTTCGGCCAACGACCATCAAATAAAACCTAGTCGTAATGCAGCTAGCGCACACAAAAGCAAGCGTGGAAAAAAAACAGAAGACAGGAAAAATACCTTTCTTGAGTAATGATTACAATGCAACTAGAGCACCCTGTAGCAGTGTGATAGGCACCGGGCAGGTCTTCCCAGTTAGGATAATAACAGGAACCCCCCCGTTGTAGCTGTACAGATACGTAGGGCACAATGATTTAATTACAACACTTCATATTTAGAGAGCGAAGAAAGATGGCTAGTAACATCTTGCTCAGTAAGCCCGCTGTTGTAGCACCGTTCCAGCAGCTCTTCTGGCACCAATTAGCGGTGGGTCTTCTGTAACGTCTTCCCTTTTCTTCCTAGAGAGCTAGAAATATTCGTTTAGATAGTCCGCTACGGCAAAACAGCAGGAACCTCTGCGCTTGCCTTGCCTGGTGTCTCTACCTTCCCAAGATCCATAAAGCCAAGGCTGCCCCTCTACTTTTGCTCGTCTTTCGATCGTTCTGTTTTCCTCTCTTCTGTTTCTCTCGGTCTTCTGAATCATCTGTCTTTTCCCCCTCCATCAGTGCGTCTTCCTCGCTGTGCATTTTGCCATCTTCTATACTTGCTGTATCATCGCAGTAGAAGTCTTCTTTAAAAGCTCGCTCACTTTGTTTCTATCGCTTTCAAGCACTAGCCAAGCACCGGATCTTGTGTCTTTGTCGTTATTGGCTTATCTATTGCTTGTCGTCATATCTTCATATCACCCTTTAAACAGAGCTTCATCATCCAGAGGAATAGTACTGTTGACTATTTCAAGTCCCTCGTACATCAAAATTACACATTCTCTTCACTTGGTATGTCCCGCACCCGCCCCCCTTCAAATCATCGCGCCTCTTTGTTTTGTTTCGCTGCAAATCCAACAGATAGAAGAAGATATCTACAATGCTCTAGTTAGAACGTCCGTCTCCACCGAAAAAAAATAATGGAATCCTGAACAAGTTGTTTGAGGCCTGACCTACCGCTATTTGCCTCTCGTCTCATCCGCTCGCCTCTTGACTAGCAGCTGCAAAGAAAGCGTCGCTAGCAGGTTGGCCAGCTTGAACTCCGCATTTTCAAAAAAGCGAGGATCTCCTGTGTGCTTCTATTCAGCACTAGATCATGTCGACCTGTCGCCTTCATTGTCGGCTGCTCTTCTTCTCGCGAGCAAGACCAGTCTCTGCTATCATCAATTCGACTTGTCTGGCCGGCTCTTTGGGGCTACTATGCTTTCTCTGTTGCTCCTTGGTGCACATCCTTCCTCTCTCGTACGGCTTGCTTTCATCTTGCTGCAGTCACTTGCGGGTTTTGGCTTTTTGAGCTCCCCACCACGCTAGTCCTAAACGATCAATCGACTTATAGACGGGTGTCGCGCTATTTCTCACTGGGCCCACTAGTAGCTCAGAGGTAGATAATCGCCTAGTTTGTCATTGGCCTGTCGGTCGTGGCCCCTCCTGGTCATGTTGCCTGTGATCCAATTGGGTGGAGGTCGCTTGAGGGGCTCAATTGGCCGGGGTGTGATTTTAGATGTATTCTTGTCTGCACACCCATTGGGATATGTTGGTTGCCGGGTGGGCGACGGCACCACGAGACAAAGTCTAGACAGCACAACCTGAGCAAGACGACTACGATGAGTTTGGTACGAGAGTACGAACACCAGAGATAGAGGTTGTTTTGGCTTCAGCTGTGGTGAATTCGATAGAATATAATAGGAGCCTAGCGTGACGCTTGCCCTTAGAATTCGACGCCAACTAGCAAGCAACGATTAGAGCAGTAGAATTTCCGATAAGAGAAGGGGCCGACTGTGAACGCTAGGGAGGCATATCCCCAAAATGCCGCAACCACGACCCTTTAGTGGGAAGTAGGACGCAAGCCCACCCGCATCCGGAATGCCAATTGAATCACTACGATATGGGCGGCTTTTAGTTGGACTGGAAAGTTGTGCGCTTGGCTTGTCGAATAAGGTGTTGGTTTATTCTTGATTTTCGATATTTCTTTTGGGGTAGAATATCAGCATATTCAAATCCGTATGCGGGCGGCATTTGTAGGCCTCTCTGCAAAGGTTTTTCGATAGCATAGCCAGAATTTGGCCGGACGGACAAGCGGGACTTGGACTAGCATTGTGTAGATTAGTATGGCTTTGTTTCTGTGCTGTGGATTTTAGTTACTGTTTTTCTGTCTCTTTTTTCTTTTCCTCTTTTTCGTTTGCTTGTCTTATTTGCTGTTGCGTCGTTTGATGCTTTGAATTCTTATATTTCATCTTCTTACCTCGGTTGCTCCATTTCTGAGCACTGCTGGGCGATCAATCTCCTGTCATCATCATCTCCTGCTATCTTGCCATGAACAATTTGCTCTAGTTGCTAACTATCGACGCCTTTTTGCGAACTACAGAACAGACGCCACTCAA
Source organism: Davidsoniella eucalypti (assembly GCA_004009845.1). Classification (NCBI taxonomy): domain Eukaryota; kingdom Fungi; phylum Ascomycota; class Sordariomycetes; order Microascales; family Ceratocystidaceae; genus Davidsoniella; species Davidsoniella eucalypti. The sequence goes on along the minus strand of RMBW01000003.1, from coordinate 644,324 downwards.
AAGTACATTTTCAGCCTTGATCGCAGAGCATCACCCACCCGCCCACGTCTTTGATATCTGAGTGCCGATCACGAGCCGTTACTGATCTCGTGATATTTCTTCTTTTACCCTCACTTCTAGCGCCTTTGACTGCCGGGCCACGAGCCGCCCTCTCTCGCCTAGCATGGGCTTGAACAACGACTTTGACGACCGCAGTATCCACGAAGAAACGCTCAAGCAAGAATATATCCCGTATGAATACCAGACCGCCAACAATGGCTCGTGGGCTAGTGCCCTGCCCGTGAAGCAGGGTCTCTATGATCCCGATCTGGAGAAGGACGCTTGCGGTGTCGGTTTTGCCTGCCACATCAAGGGCAAGCCTAGCCACAAGATTGTCAGCGATGGTGAGTCAATATGACCCGTTTACAACTAATAGTGCTGTCACTAACAATACTAGCGCGCAACCTGCTATGCAACATGACGCACCGTGGTGCTGTCGGTTCAGATGCTCGTGATGGTGATGGTGCCGGTGTAATGACCTCTATCCCTCACAAGTTCTTCATCAAGAACTTCGAGCGTGACCAGGGCATTAAACTGCCAGCTTCTGGCCAATATGCCGTGGGCAACTTATTCTTCAAGCCTGACGAGGAAACTCTTCAGGAGTCTGTACGACAGCTAGAAGAGCTGTCTGAGTCATTGGGTCTTCGCGTGCTAGGCTGGAGACGGCCACCCGTCGATTCGTCGCTGCTTGGTCCTGCCGCCAAGTCCCGCGAGCCCATCATCATGCAGCCGTTTGTTGTCCTGACTGCCGCTTACGGTGCTAGCGGCAACGCCCCGACCGAGTCGGCCGACAAGTTCGACGATCGTCTGTTCGAGCGTCAACTGTACGTGCTACGTAAGCGGGCTTCCCACACTATCGGCCTACAGAACTGGTTCTACCTGTGTTCTCTGTCAAACAAAAACATTGTCTACAAGGGCCAGCTTGCTCCCGTTCAGGTCTACCAATACTACCACGATCTAGTGAATGCCGACTATGAGGCTCACTTTGCTCTGGTCCACTCTCGTTTCTCAACCAACACCTTCCCCTCATGGGATCGTGCTCAGCCTCTGCGTTGGGCCGCCCACAATGGTGAGATCAACACTCTCCGTGGTAACAAGAACTGGATGCGTGCTCGCGAGGGCATCATGCAGTCCAAGTTATTCAAAGATGAGCTCGAGCTAATGTACCCCGTCGTCGAGGACGGTGGTTCTGACTCCGCTGCCTTTGACAACGTTCTGGAGCTGCTCACGATTAACGGCGTCATGTCGCTCCCTGAGGCTGTAATGCTAATGGTCCCCGAAGCATGGCAAGGAAATGATCTCATGGATCCTAAAAAAGCCGCTTTCTACGAATGGGCTGCCTGCCAGATGGAGGCTTGGGATGGACCTGCTCTGTTCACCTTCGCTGATGGCCGTTTCTGCGGTGCCAATCTGGACCGTAACGGTCTACGCCCCTGCCGTTTCTATGTCATGGATGATGATCGTATCATCTGCGCTTCCGAAGTTGGTACTATTCCTGTTGAGCCCGAGTCTGTTATCCAGAAAGGCCGTCTGCAGCCCGGTCGCATGCTGCTAGTTGATACCGAGGCTGGCCGTATAATCGACGACAAGGAACTTAAGGACGCTGTTGCTAGCCGCCATGACTTCCGTGCTTGGCTCGACAAGGAGCTAATCACTCTATCTAAGGTTGTCGACTCTATCGGCGCCAAGCTTGACTTGGCTGCGTCTCCTACTGATTTTACAATCCAGACCGACCCTTATCTGCTTGCCTTTGGTTACACCCACGAGCAAGTCAGTCTACTGCTGGCGCCTATGGCCTCTGATGAAAAAGAAGCTCTTGGTTCCATGGGTAACGACGCTCCTCTAGCTTGCTTGACTGATGCACCTCGTCTTCTATATGACTACTTCCGCCAGCTGTTCGCTCAGGTCACCAACCCACCCATAGATCCCATCCGTGAGTCTATTGTCATGTCTCTAGAGTGCTACGTTGGCCCCCAAGGCAACTTGCTGGAGATGAACCCTAAGCAGTGCAACCGTTTGTTCCTGCCTAGCCCTATCCTCTCCATCCCCGAGTTCAATGCTATCAAGAACATGAGCCAGCAATATTCCGAATGGACTGTCAAGACTATTGATTTGACCTTCCCCAAGTCAGAGGGCACAGCCGGCTACATCAAGCACCTTGATTTCATTTGCAAGGAGGTCACGGCTGCCATTGAAAACAGGGACCGTGTCATCATTCTTTCCGACCGCAACACGGATTCATCTCGTGTTGCTGTGTCTACTCTGCTGGCAACCGGTATGGCTCATCACCACCTTGTCAGCAACAAGTGGCGTTCAATGGCTGCGCTTATTGTTGAGACTGCTGAAGCCCGTGAAGTTCATCACATGTGTGTGCTTCTAGGTTACGGTGTTGATGGTATCAACCCTTACCTAGCTATGGAATGCATCCTAAAGCTCAACCGCGAAGGCCTCATCAAGAAGAAGCTCTCCAATGATTCTCTCATTCACAACTACAAGCACTCATGCGATGGTGGTATCTTGAAGGTCATGTCAAAGATGGGTATCTCTACTTTAGCTTCGTACAAGGGTGCCCAGATCTTTGAGGCTTTGGGTCTCGACGATCCCGTGATTGAACGCTGCTTCCGTGGTACGGCCTCTCGTATCAAGGGCTCGACCTTTGAGCTTATCGCCGAGGACGCCTTCCGTTTCCACGAGCGTGGTTTCCCTTCGCGCCAGACTATCGAAGTTCCCGGTCTTCCTGAATCTGGTGAGTACCACTGGCGTCGTGGCGGTGAAGCTCACATCAACTCGCCCTCGGCCATCGCCAACATTCAGGACGCTGTTCGCACCAAGAACGACAAGTCGTATGAGGCATACAGCCGCGCCGAGTACGAGCAGATCAAGAATTGCACTTTGCGCGGTCTTCTCGACTTCAAGTTTGACGAGCGCAGCCCTGTGCCTATCGATCAGGTTGAGCCGTGGACTGAGATTGTTCGTCGTTTCTGCACTGGTGCCATGTCTTATGGTTCAATTTCTATGGAGGCTCACTCGACTCTGGCTGTTGCTATGAACCGCCTAGGAGGCAAGTCTAACACTGGCGAAGGTGGTGAGGATCCGGAGCGGTCTGAGGTCATGGAGAACGGTGATACCATGCGCTCTGCCATCAAGCAAGTGGCTTCTGGTCGTTTCGGTGTCACCTCGGCGTACCTGGCCGACTCTGATGAGCTTCAGATCAAAATGGCCCAGGGTGCCAAGCCTGGCGAGGGTGGTGAGCTTCCTGGTCACAAGGTGTCCAAGTCGATTGCCCGCACTCGTCACTCAACGCCTGGTGTCGGTCTCATTTCACCCCCTCCTCACCACGACATCTACTCCATTGAAGATCTGAAGCAGCTTATCTACGATCTCAAGTGTGCTAGCCCTCGCTCACGCGTGTCGGTTAAGCTGGTTTCTGAAGTCGGTGTTGGTATCGTCGCTTCCGGTGTGGCTAAGGCCAAGGCCGACCACATTCTAATCTCAGGTCACGATGGTGGTACTGGTGCGTCCCGCTGGACTGGTATCAAGTACGCTGGCTTACCCTGGGAGTTGGGTCTGGCAGAGACCCATCAGACACTAGTGCTGAACGATCTGCGTGGCCGTGTTGTCGTCCAGACTGACGGTCAGCTGCGTACTGGTCGTGATGTGGCTCTGGCTTGTCTTCTAGGTGCCGAAGAGTGGGGCTTTGCCACTACTCCTCTGATCGCCATGGGTTGTATCTTCATGCGCAAGTGCCACTTGAACACTTGCCCTGTCGGTATTGCAACTCAAGACCCCGAGCTCCGTGCCAAGTTCAAGGGTACTCCCGAGCACGTCATCAACTTCTTCTACTATGTTGCCAATGAGATGCGAGCCATCATGGCCAAGCTGGGCTTCCGCACTGTAAACGAAATGGTTGGTCATGTTGAGTGTCTCAAGGTCAGAGATGATCTGCGCACCCGCAAGACTGCCAACATTGATCTTTCGCTGCTGCTCACACCTGCTCACCAGTTGCGTCCTGGTGTAGCCACATTCAATGTCCGCAAGCAGGATCACAAGCTGTATGTCCGGTTGGACAACAAGCTGATCTCCGAAGCCGAGCTGACGCTCGACAAGGGTCTGCCTTCGCGTATCGAGTGTGATATTGTCAACACTGATCGTGCCATGGGTACGTCACTGTCCTACCAAATCTCGAAGCGCTTCGGTGAGGCCGGTCTGCATGCAGATACTGTTCATGTCAACATCAAGGGTTCCGCTGGCCAGTCATTCGGTGCTTTCCTAGCTCCCGGCGTGACTCTTGAGCTAGAGGGTGATTCCAACGATTATGTCGGCAAGGGTCTATCAGGTGGCCGTCTGGTCATATACCCTCCTCGCAACGCAGTGTTCAAGGCAGAGGAGAACATTCTTATCGGTAATACGTGCCTCTACGGTGCTACTAGCGGCACGTGCTTCTTCCGCGGTGTTGCTGCTGAGCGTTTTGCTGTCCGCAACTCGGGTGCCACCGCTGTTGTTGAAGGTGTTGGTGACCACGGCTGCGAGTACATGACTGGAGGCCGTGTAATCATTCTCGGTTCCACTGGCCGCAACTTTGCTGCTGGTATGTCTGGTGGTATCGCTTATGTCTTGGATATCAATGGCGATTTCATGACCAAGCTCAACATGGAAATGGTTGAAGCCAGCCCTATCACTGAACACGCCGAGATTGGCTACGTCCGTGGTCTCATTGAGGATCACCACCACTACACCGGCTCTGAGCTGGCTGCCCGTATTTTGCTGGATTTCAGCCGTGCGCTCAGCCGTTTCATCAAGGTTCTCCCTGTTGACTACAAGCGTGTGCTTGCTGAGGAGGCTGCCAAAGTCGCCGAAGCCCGTCGCGCCCAGTACTCGCTGCCCGTCCACAAGAAGGCTGCTGCCAAGAAGGCTGCTGCTGCTCTGCAGGACATCGAAGAGTCCATCACCGACGGAGCTGCTGAAAAGAAGCGTGCGCTGGTGCTAGACAAGACGCGCGGTTTCATGAAGTACACTCGCCGTACCGAAAAGTACCGTGCGCCCAAGACCCGCACCAAGGATTGGGCAGAGATCAGCAACCGACTAGACAGCAACGAGCTCAAGTACCAGTCGGCGCGCTGCATGGACTGTGGTGTTCCATTCTGCCAGTCTGAGACCGGCTGCCCCATCTCCAACATCATTCCCAAGTGGAACGAGCTGGTCTTCCAGGGCCAGTGGAAGGAGGCTCTTGACCGCCTGCTGATGACCAACAATTTCCCAGAGTTTACTGGTCGTGTTTGCCCTGCTCCTTGTGAGGGTGCCTGCGTTCTCGGCATCAATGAGCAGCCTGTCGGTATCAAGTCCATCGAATGCGCCATCATTGATCGCGGGTTTGAGATGGGCTGGATGGTTCCTCGTCCACCCCCCGTCCGCACTGGTCGCACAGTTGCCATTATTGGATCTGGTCCGGCCGGTCTAGCCTGTGCTGATCAGCTCAACCGCTCAGGTCACACCGTCACTGTTTACGAGCGGTCCGATCGTCCTGGTGGTCTGCTGATGTACGGTATTCCCAACATGAAGCTAGACAAGCGTATCGTCAAGCGCCGTACAGATCTCATGGCCGCTGAGGGCATTATCTTCCAGACCGGCGTTACTGTAGGTGATGAAGGCGTCGCTCTAGATGACCTACGTGCTAGCAACGACGCTGTCGTCATCGCCACTGGTGCTACTGTGCCGCGTGATCTGCCAGCCAAGGGCCGCAACCTTGAGGGTGTCCACTTCGCCATGGAGTTCCTACACAAGAACACCAAGTCACTGCTCGATTCCGAGCTCGAGGATGGTGCGTACATTTCGGCCAAGGGTAAGCACGTTGTTGTCATTGGTGGTGGTGACACTGGTAACGATTGTATTGGTACCTCGGTGCGCCACGGTGCTAAGTCGGTCATCAACTTCGAGCTACTGCCACAGCCTCCAGCCGAGCGTGGCCGTGACAACCCGTGGCCCCAGTGGCCTCGAATTTACCGTGTGGATTACGGACACTCGGAGGTCAAGCAACACATGGGCAAAGACCCGCGTGAATTCTGTATCATGTCAGAGGAGTTTGTGGACGACGGCGAGGGCCGTGTCAAAGGCATCAACACAGTACGTGTCGAGTGGACCAAGACAGCCAAGGGTGGCTGGGACATGAAGAAGGTCGAGGGCTCTCGCGAATTTTTCCCGGCCGATCTAGTGCTGCTTTCTATGGGTTTCCTAGGCCCTGAGCAGCGTGTCCTTGGCGATGACATTGAGAAGGACTCTCGCAAGAACGTCAAGACGGCGCCAGGCAAGTATGCCACCAATATTCCCAAGGTGTACGCGGCCGGTGATTGCCGCCGTGGCCAGTCTCTGATTGTTTGGGGCATCAACGAAGGCCGCCAGTGTGCCCGCGAGATCGATCTGATGCTAGAAGGTTGCACGAACCTGCCCGTGTCGGGTGGTATCGTGAAGCGTTCTGGAGAGGAGGTAATGAAGGCGGTTGCTGCTTTGGCTTAAGTTGAGCTTAAGTTGGTATGGATTTTAGCTGTTAAGCTATAGGGTAGGGTTACTATACTATTATTGCGCTACTAGTTTTGACTTGTGATGTTTGACTGGTTGTTTTCGGTTATATTCTGCTACATTTATGTTTTGGTCTGGTTTACTGTTTATAGTATTATATCTTGTGCTTTTGGTTTGGTTTCATATTGTATCTTTAGGGGAACAAAAATAAGAATTTCGTCATCTAATTAACTGCTGTACTTACAATGTAATAGTGAATATGCTACTTGGCAAGTTTGCTATTTTCGCGTCAGACCTCCTAACGCGATTCTTCTTCATGAGATATGTATATAGCATGTGCCACTATTATTGAACAACATACTAAAAAAAGTAGATATCTAAAAAGGGTATCTTTGTTGATGTTGCAATGGTCAGCCAAAATTATGACGTGGAGAGCTTAGGAATATGCTAATTTCACTGGCTAGAAGACATTAACATCAAGAGTCTAAAGGAGATAGGTTGTATGATGATGTTGTAGTGCTAGCATTTCAAGATAAACTCAAAAAGCTTGTGAAGCGTGGCCATCAAGGAGTAGCAGAGAGTAGAGACCCTCGTGACGATTGTCAATATATGAACTGATATGTTCCTGCGTGCCTAGGGGACTTGGCGATGTTGTCAAGACTAACCACCACCGTTAATGGGTCGGCTATCTGTACTAATTCAACTAGACCTAGAGGCAGGAAGCATCTTGCATCTAGATGCCTCTGGCACGACGGCAAGCCTGGCAAACTGTTCTCAATTAAATGAAGCACGTTGTAGTCGGTAATATTCTAGACCGGCCACAATCAAGAAAGAGACATTTTGATTGAGTGTATAATATATAATTTATTCTCCAAAATACATATACTACTAGAATCTTTCATGAACCTATCTTTTTTCCTAGGAATCAGCTTGTAATGTCATTAAGCTTAATATCCAACAATCATTTGATAACCGGGGTTGAATGCCTCTAGAAATAGTTTATTATAATTGGTTAATGCTTCAGAATTTGAGTTGTGTATCATGATTGGATAATCATAGTAAACAGCCCTTGAGATTGCTCAGAATACTGTCTTAATGAATCATTTAAAGGAAGTCATCTTCCAACAAGCTCTGTGTTTTAGATATAGTTGTGGGACTTGCTTTATAATCAATATCTGCTTGTGTTTCTTTGCATGTGGATTTCTAAATCTTGTAAACATCACGGCAAGGCCTCGATAAACAGTTACCATTGATTTTACACGTGTTTCTATTGTCTTGAGGATAGGAGAACATCGTTTTCAAGGGAGGGCCTAGAATGGATATACAATAATTTTGGAGTCGAAACCTATCGAATATATGCTGTTTAGTTTAACTTTGACCCAAGTGATGGTTTATGAAGATATTAAGCTAGTTATATGTACTAATAGCTACTACCATGACCCCCTCCTCCTTCTGTGTTACTATCATCACCATCACTTAGCCCGGGAATATCTGGATGGGCCTCTGGGCTTAGATGTGGACCTGCTTCGCCTGATGTGTCATCTTCATATGAACTTGGTAGAGATCGTATTTGAGACCTCAATGCCTGAATATCGCTTAAACTGAGTTTTCGCTGTTCAAGTGATAGGAGCATCAGCGTCAAGATATAAGCAACTGGCGTCTGCTTGATACTTTCAATCTGCTCCTCGATAATCTCAGGATCTACAGGGCCTTCATCTCCATTACGAAATGGAATACTAGGGATTTGTTCTCTGGGAATACAGAGGGAGTAATGAACAGTGCTAGGGTTTGCCATATCAATACTCAAGAAAATGAAGGACTCGCCAGTTGTGATGTATCCATATAGAAGCCCAGAGTTAATCATGTAGTGATATACCTGTGTTACAGCACAAGCAACAAAATGGTGCATATATCCACTGTTTTCCGCTTCATCAGATTGATTCGAAGATCTTGTTGTGCTTCTTTTGAGACTGTTGTAGAAGGAGGATGGGTCCGAGGTAGAAAAGTGGTCTAGGGCTGCTCGAAGCTGAGCAGGAGGGAGCTTATGAGCTGCCTTGTACTCCACAATGAAGAGTAGCTTTTCGATTTTGACAGCTCTAGGAGTGTTCAGGGAGTCTTGGGGATCCCGAGAGATGCCTTGACTGATATTAAAATAGGAGGGCCGAGAAGTTGAAGGTGTCTCGCTAGGAGCACTAGATGAAGCAGCCCTTTTCCTACCTGATTGATGTTGATCTGGCTGAGTATTCGCGCTTTCTCTATGACGGAGGTTAGCAATATTGATGTTTTCTGGCTCATCCGAAGATCTAGGCAGATCCATTGAGGCCTGGGTCTGAGACTCTAGTAGTAGATCGTGGAGTTGAGAATATACTGAATCTTGGAACTGTTGCTGCTCTGGTGCTCTCTGCTGACGTCGTTGAATCTCGTTGGCATATCGTGTGTTCGAATTGAATATTACTTCTTTGACTCCATTATAGGCCGTAGCGTCACATCGGTCGTGTTGTAGATAAATATTGATAACTTCCTGGACATGATCCTCAATGGCAGGTTTGGAAAAGCTTTTCGCGTCGCTCTCACTGGATAGCCACTGACTGCATAAAGCACGCTGGGCAGCAGCAGTTTCACTAAAACTATCAAATAAATGCTCCTGTTCAAAGACGGATTGAAACTCTGAAAACTTCTGCTCATGAATGCCTTGGAAGTCTGACCAGGATTTGAGAAGATGTGGGTATGATCGATTAGCGACCGAAGTAGGTCCCCCTGTTGTGAGCCGAGACAATACCGTCTCCATTTGGTAGGTTTGGAAGTTGAGAGCAAAGCCGTTATAGAGAGAAGTTGCGAATGTTGTTTTTCTAGTTAGGCGTTCGCTTTTCTCAGCTCTCTGTTCGGCGGCTTCTTTGTCGACTCGATATTGCTTAGCTCTCTGTTCAGCTTCTCGAGTCCTGTTGACAGCGGCTTCTTTGTCGACTCGATATTGCTTAGCTCTCTGTTCGGCGGCTTCTTTGTCGACTCGATATTGCTTAGCTCTCTGTTCAGCTTCTCGAGTCCTGTTGACAGCGGCTTCTTTGTCGACTCGATATTGCTTAGCTCTCTGTTCAGCTTCTCGAGTCCTGTTGACAGCGGCTTCTTTGTCGACTCGATCTTGCTCAGTTATCTGTTCAAAAGCTTTTGCATCCCGATCCCTTTGCTAAGATATTGAAAACGAGTTAGATCTAATTTTTGTGCAAAGGAGCCTACATTTATGTGAGTAATTACTAACCTCGAATAGCTGAAATATTTCTTCTTTGGTTAATTTAGATATATCCATGATGTTTGGCAGCTTTCAGTTAAGAAAAGTAGAGAAAATATTAAAGAAGTAAGTGAGTCTATTGTGTTGGAACACAATGTGAAATAGGATAGTTAGGCAGAAATGAGCTGAACGATTAAATTACCTATCTATTCATCAAATCACGGTATGTTGCTTAGTCAGTCTTTTTTTTTGTTTTTGTTTTTGTTTTTGTTAGGGTTATTATTAACGAGCGTTGGGGGAGTCGAGCCAATAAAATTGGACGCGGCTCCCACCCATCACCTTAAGGGACGGTGTCTATCTACTAACTACTTGATGATGATGATGATGATGATTTTATTTATAGTCTAGGAGCTCCTTTTCGACTCCGGGCGAGGCCGTGTTTTCTGGCACCAATTTTCTATGTTCCTAGTATCCGTAGTTTTTTCCAAAAAGTCCAATTTTTAAAGAGCTCAACGCCATTTTCCTGGCCACTAGCCTCTCCAAAGCTTTCGCCATAGTGGGTAGTAGTGATATCAGGTGGTAGGATTTTGGTTCTTTCCTATCCCTCTTGCCAGGCTTGGGTAGCGCCACTAATCTGGCCTTCTTGAAGCATGTAGGATGGTGTCCGACGGCTATACACTGGTTGAGTAGCCAAGTGATATGTGGTCCTAAGGCTGGCCAACTTGAGGCAAGCACTTTGTTCCTGACTCCATTTATGCCGGGTGCCGTGTTTCTTGGTTTGCTGATAGAGCTCCTCACTTCGTCCTGGGTGAAAGGTGTCCAGGTGTTGTCCTTGTCGTTCTGGATCTTAGGTCTGTCAGAGTCCTCCATGCCCACTACCCGTCATGCCACTACCCGTGAGGTGGGTATCTCGGAGCACTTGTATTTTGTCTGCCAGAGTGGACTTGAGGTTGCCATCTTTAGACTTTAGGGTAGCCACCAGCGGTATCCCGATCCGTGAACTCTCCTTGTTGGTGTAGCCCGTGCCAGTGCTTGATGCAGCCTGTCCGCAGTCTCCTGCGCAATATCGTCCAGTTCGGCTGCTGAATGTGTTGTCGGCCTGTGTGCGTGTCGGTCCAGTTCTGTGCCCGCTTGGTGGCATTCTTCCAGGAACTTCTCCATATCGATGTTCTTCCAGCATTTCGTGGTGATGTGCTTTTCGGGAATGGTAGTTTGTATCTCGAGTAGGCTTGGGGTGTGATCACTGCCACAGTCTAAATCATATTGAACCCCTGCTATCTTTCCGACCAAGTTGGCTGATATGAGAGTAAGATCTATCACACTTCCCGATCTGTGTGTCGGTACCTTGGGGTCTCCGACATTGAGTAGTCTGTGTGCCTCCATCCAGTTGATGAGTTCTTCTGCCTTGGTGTCGTGCTTTTTGGCATTAGCATCCCACTGACTGTGGTGAAGATTGAAATCTCCCACTATGATCATGTTTTTTCTCCTCCGGCTGTTCTGTATCAGGAGCCCTCTGCGTTTGATTGAAACAGTCGAAATGTCCGGGTGGGCAGAGACGCAGTCATCTGCGTGCATCGGTGTTCTTTTTTACGAAACATATAGCTCTCCTTCTTTCTTGTGTCAAGGGTTCCACCTGGGTATAGTGTGGGTGCGGTGTTGTCCGACCTTGGTAGATTGCCGGTTCTAGCACCATGACCACCTCAAAAGCCTTTTCGATTTCCGTCTTGATGTCCTCGATTGTGGTTGGGCGTGTGCCGCCAATGTCGTGTACCAGCCTGGGGATGTTGTGTATGACGAATTTCTCCCACACTGTCTCTTTCTCCACCGTGCTGGCTTCCAGGTAGTGTCGGATCATTTCCAGTTCCTCCGCCTTGGGCGTTCCAGCAATGGAAAGTGCGAAGCCAGTAGCAGTTGCCGTCATGTTGGTGACCTTGTCGGTTCCCTTGAACAGGTCGAGGTTCATTTTCTTCTTGGCCAGCATAGGGTTGACACCAATCATCCTAGATTCTGGCAGGAGTCTGGCCATGTGTCGGTTGCTCTGGTTTATCTTCTTGATTCTATTTTGAATGTTGAGGGTCGTTCCGGTCTGCATCCCGCCCAATGCCTTGGCAGCCCATGAGGGGTTTTTTGGCGATGTAGAGGACTCATTCTTCTTCTCTGCCTGTTGTTGTTGTTGCTGTTGTTTCTTGGCCTTTTCCTTCGGTTCGGACGATGTCTGCGGCCCTTTAGGATGGTTTGGTTTACCACCCAAAATCTTTTCCACCTCTTTTTTAACCATGTCTTCGATGCTCTGGATGAGTCTGTCAGCTTCTCCTTCCCCTCCTTAGCTGCCTTATCAAAGAAGCTGAGCACTTCCACCATGGTGTCCGCTCGCTTCTTCATTTCAGCCATCTGCAGCTGTAGGGCGTCTTGGACTGCCTTCACCAGCCCTCCGTTGCCTGCGTGCATGCTCTGTTCGAGGCCTTTTGTCGCCGTCTTCTCTCCGGTCTGGTCATCCACTTTGTAGTGTAGTGACTCGGGAGACCAGCAATCGCGAGAGAGTGTGGTGAAAAGGGGCGATTGTTGGTGAGAACATCCCTCGAGAGAGGAAAAAGTCGGGCTCAAGGCCTCATAACTCGATGCATCAATGAAGACAAGTGTCTAAAAAGATAAAAGAATGGACAGCAGCATTGGGAATATGTGCTGGTCGCTCTTAAAACCCACGACGAAGGGGAAAGATTCGTCTTTGGACGGAGGGGGAGGTACTCGAACTCAAAGGTACCCCCCCGAGGGTTGTAGGAGGGAAGGTTGTGCTTAGTCAGTCAAGTACTGATTGTTGTGTCATAACATTTCCTTCATAGCTATTAATAAATCACCCTTTACATATTTTCTCCACACTCATGCCACGCCCCTCATTAACATGGAGTATCAAGGCGGTCAGAAGTGGCAGAATCTAGCTAGGGTGATAAGATTAGCGTTGTTCTAAGTCTTTGAAAAATTTAGCGGTCAGAAGCGGCAGAATCAGGGTTTGGAGATTCCTCAGCAAAGAAAGTTCGATTTTAAGTGAAGTGAACAAACATAAGAAAGGAGCAAAATCAAACACTGAATTTGTCCAAGTCATCTTTTACGCTTCCATATAGATCAAAGTTTGAATTTTCTTCCTCTTTTTCTCTTCTTTCTTCCATAGTTCACAATGTTTGCGCGCTGGGTTCCTCCAGCCAAGGCAACTCCTCCAGCAGGCCCGGCTTCATCTGGGCGCAACTTCAGCCAGAACAACCAACAGAACAAGTATAGCAGCTACGATGATCGCCAAGAAACGGCCTATGACGAAGACCCGGAGTCAGAGCCGAAGCAGCCCGAAGAACCGCCATCGCTAGCAGCTACCAATGGCTTCGGATATGCCCGGTGGACGCCCAGTGGCCCGACGATAGTGGGAACCACAGCGCCCTCTTTGACAGCAGCTGTGAAAACAGTTCAGCGGCCTCTTATTAGAAAAAGAGTCGAGGATTCAAGTAGCAACAGTAGTAGTTCCAGCTCAGACGAAGATGATAGCAGCGATGAAGAGCAAGAAAATGCCAAATCAAAAAGCGAGGCGTCAAGTAGCGACGACAGTTCTGACAGCGAAAGCGAAAGTGATAGCGAGAGCGACACCGATTCTCCGCAGCTTAAGCGGAAACGCAGCGATGACAGCACACCAGAGGCTACTAAGAAGCCTCGTACCGAACCCATGGATCTTGATGAAACGGTAACCCAGGCGAGAATATCCGATGCTACTAGAGCCATGGACATTAACGAGGAAAGCTCGTTTGTTGTCCCAGTGGCCAAGAAAGAAAAGAAGGAAAAGAAGAAGAAGCAGCAAAAGCCCGACTCCGAGTCCGACTCTGAAGACAGTGACGACGATACACATAAGGATGCCTCTGCGTCAGCATCATCCAAACACAAGGCTATTCTCGAGCGTCTCAGCAAATCGCTCGAATTCGCCCAGGCTCAACCAACAGCCGACTCCGAGACCGACGGCGACGACAGCGAGAAGCACGGCCTAGAGCCGCTTCCTCAACCCGACGTGCCCACTGAAGACCCTGCCGCCACTGCTGCCGCCGCCGCCGGCCTCTCGTCCGCGTTTGAAACACTTCCGCCATGGCTCGCAGCGCCCATTTGCGTTTCAGCCTCTAAGCGACAACCCTTTACGGATCTCGGTGTGCCTGAAGCTGTAGCGGCGCATCTACTGCGCAAGGGCGGCTACGCGGATGCCTTTGCCGTACAGACTGCGGCTATTCCGTTGCTTACGCCGACGGCGCGGGCACAGTCGGGTGACGTGCTAGTTGCCGCGGCCACAGGTTCCGGAAAGACTTTGGCGTATGCTCTGCCCATCACTCGAGATATCAGTGCAGGCGTGGTGACAAGGCTACGCGCTATCGTCGTGCTGCCTACGCGAGAGCTGGTGCGCCAAGCCGCGGAGGCATTCGAGATATGCGCCGGAGCATTCGACGGTGTGCAGGATGCTAACGGCAACGGCGGCAAAAGAGTCCGGATCGGCGTAGCCGTCGGCAACCAGAGCTTAAAGTACGAGCAGTCTGTGCTTCTCGAACGCCGAGACCGGGTTATCTTAGACACAGCCGATCTAGAAGTTGCCTCTGCCACAAACACCGACTCTTCCACCGAAGCGAAACACAGCGACGGCGGCGACGAAGATGAAGACGAAGATATCGAGGACTATGCCGACGATGCTGAAGAGGACGAAGACGCCGCGGAGAAGCGCCGGGCTGAGCGTGCCGCTGACTATACTTGGCGCATCGACGTGCTGATTTGCACACCAGGTCGTCTCGTTGACCACCTACGCCACACGCCCGGGTTCGATCTGACGCACGTACGCTGGCTAGTCGTCGACGAAGCCGACAAGTTGCTCGCACAGTCCTTCCAAAGCTGGCTTCGAATTCTCGGTGCACGACTCCGCAGCTGCGCCGGCGTCTTCTCGGCACGTGATCATGCCGCCGGCTCCGCAGTGAGCGGAGTGCGTAAAGTTATCCTTTCGGCTACGTTGACGCGGGATCTAAGCTTGCTAGCCGGCCTAGAGCTGAATAAGCCGAAGCTGGTGGTGCTGGATGGCGCTGGACGTGGTGAGGATGGAGAAGGCTCTGCTGGTGGCTTGTTGCATGTGCTTCCTGAAGGCCTTACGGAGAGAGTTGTCCGGTTGAAGGACGCGGCGCGTAAGCCACTGTTCTTGGTCGAGGTACTCAAAAAGACAGCAAGCGAGAAGATGATGGATCCGAAGAAGAAGAAGAAGAAGAAGGAGATTGAGGCCAAGGGGTCTCCAAACTCGGACTCGAGCTCGGACTCGGATTCAGACTCCTCATCTTCAGACTCTAACTCTGACTCTGACTCTAAGCCTACTACCAAACGTACTGCCCCTAGTACTTTCCGCTCAAGTGTCCTCATCTTCACCAAATCCAACGAAAGCGCTCTGCGTCTAACCCACCTCCTAACCCTTCTCTGCCCACACTACGCTCCCATTCTCACAACCCTAACCTCCGCCACGCCCTCCTCAGCCCGCCGTCGTATCCTCCACGCCTTCTCAACCCACTCACCGACCTCACGCATCCTAATCGCCTCCGACTTAGTCGCTCGCGGTGTCGACGTGCCCCGTCTCGACCACGTGATCAACTACGATCTACCCGCTTCTCTGGCCGGCTATGTCCACCGTGTTGGCCGTACGGCTCGTGCTGGCCGTGCTGGTGTGGCATGGACTTTGTTACCTGATGTCGAATCGGGTTGGTTCTGGGGTAGAGTGGCTAAGGCGAAGGATGTAGGCCGTGCAAACAAGGTCGAGAGAATCAAAATCGGTGATGAGGATGGAGAGTTGCCAGAGGCAGATGTCACTAGATATGAAGATGCTTTACAGGAACTGGGTAGATTGGCAAGAGGAGAAAAATAAATAGGGGGACATGTGAATGAAAAAAAGGTGTATAGTAGGTAGTTCAATGTTGATTTTATATAGAAAGAGCCCTTCTCTTCCACGATAAATGGGCCGTATCATGTCGCATTCTAAATAGTATTCTGTACTAAAAAATAACAGAAATAATTTCACATATGCATGCACCAAAAGCACTGTGATAAGACTTCAGAATAATTCGAATAGTTTGAGGGTCGCCCCAAGGCTCTTCATGGTAATTGTAACGATAAAGAGGAGGAATAAATGCTATGCTAGTTAAGAGTGGAATAAAAGGACATCTCGGCATCAAAACAACAAAAAAAGGAAGAAAAGAGAAACTAGGTAAAGTTTAACAAGATTGATAGATAAGAAAGATAAGACAGCCGAGAGAACGAGAATATAAAAAAAGAAAACATAAAAGGACACAGACTTGTCCCTCAAGGCTAGTGTCAACAGTATACAGAAAGAAACGCCATAAAAATGCCAGAAGGATATATTCCTCAGACAGATAAAACTCTATCCGCCTCTTTCTCGGCATGTTTGTTTTCCTTTTCCCCTTCCTCGGCCCAGCCTTTCACACATACTCGGACATTTAGAACGGACCTCTACTCTGGCGCTGCTTCGAGGCCCCGCGTCGGTCATCTAACCGCGACGCGACCGTCTCGTGGACGTCGACGCTACTTCGTCAGCCACCGGCTCATCGACTTCATCCGTGTCATCGCCGCCTCCCACTGTGGCCAAGCTCATCGCACGGGCTGTCACGGCGCCCGAAGATACTGACCCGGCTGTTGGCACGGGGATCGGCTGTAGACTGCCGCCATTTCGCTGCATTTCTGCACCGCGCAGTTCCGTCATCAGCTTGTCGACTTCTAGGAACATGTTGCGTGTGTCATTGACCACGCCGAACTCGTCAACCTGATAGCCAATGTTCTCGCTGCCGTTGCCACCGTGCCGCGCTCCAGCCAAGAACTCCGGTCCCGGGCCACGGTCAGGGTCCGGGTTGTACATGACGGCGTTGCAGAACATGTGTACCAAGGACCGCTCTAGCTGCTCGCTGTTGATGATTCCACGTGGGGGCACCAGGTCATCGCTGATGGGCAGATCAACCGATGTCGTGCTTGGGTCACCATCAGGGAGGTTTGCAGCTGCAGCGGTAGCCATCTTGTTGCCGTGTGTAATCGCCTTTTTGATAGACGCGATATCGACCGGCTGCAATACAATAGTACTATAGTTGGGCGCGTCTTTTTCACGGATGGGATTGGCAAACATGTTGGCGTCTCGGTGGCTGCCGATCTGGTCAAGGACAGAAGCGCTGACACGTGGGAATCCACGAGTCCATCGTACGTGCGTCGGGGGGCCAACTTGCACAGCCGGAGTAGGCGTCGAGATGTATGGCCGTGGCCGGTGCATAGGGATACTGTCGGTGCTGTCCTGGCGGTCGTAACGCTTGCGCTTACGCATAGTGGAACGCCGCCTACTAGCTACACTCTCATCAGCAGTGGTGTCCCCAGTCTCCTCCGTCTTCAGAATAGTCTCCTCATCCTTGACACGGTTACCAATAGCACTGTTTTGGTGCTCTGACAATTCCAGCGGAAGCTCGTCTTCCGAAGCACTACGTTGGCTTCTAAGAGGCGGACCAGCTCTGCCTGTACGAGTGGGCTTACGTATAGACCCACGAGACAGTGGCGACTGCACCTCCGGTCTTGAGGCTCTCCGCGGTGTAGCCTTTATTGAAGAGGCTATAACTCCAGGTGTAGCTCTCGACTCACCACCCAGCACGCCATCCATGGACGATGCAGACACATGGCGTGGCGGTGGTGGGCTCAAAGGCTCCCAGGATGGACTATCAGCCGTAACATTGGCCGGACGAGGCGTAGATGGGGTGGAATCAAGAGTCCAGTTGGTTCCATGGCCGCGTTTTATGAACTGTGCTTGCAACTGGCTAGTAGGTGTATGTGGTGGTGCGGTAGTACCTGATGGAGTAGCCTTTGATGATGAACAAGGAGCATACGGAATTGCTGCCTTGGGTGTGTTCAAGTGGCTTGGAATAGCCGATGGACCCTTGGAGAATGGCGTCTTAGGCGGTGGAGCGCCAGTGATAGCAAGATTTGGAGTTGTGATTTGTGTAGAAGCGATGGGTGGAGGTCTCTGATATGGCAAAGCCATTGAAGCCGCAGGCAAAGCTTTGGGCGTAGCATCGGCAGTACTGGCTACAGGCTGTGCTTGTGTCACCGGAGTAGGAATAACAGGACTTTGGACATCGGCTGGATCTTGTGTGATAGGCTGTGGTTTCTGTTGCTGTTGAGATTCTTTGTGCCCAGCAATAGGAACAGCAGACCCCGAGGTAGCAGAAGTAACGGAAGCGTCCGATTTGGGTTGGGTCTGAGAGGAATTCTGTTGTTGGAAAGTCTTGGGCTGACTCTGAACCTGGGATTTTGCTGATTCTTCCTTCTCCGGTGGTATAGGCTTAACCGCCGTCTGACCCCCTAGTTGAACTTGAGCCTTGGAGGGAGTAGCAGGCTGAGCCGACGGTTGAGACTGTGCTGCGGGTTGAAGAGGCCTGGAAGTTCTTTCAGGCGTTGCTGGAGGATGAGTTTTCTGAGCCTGCGGCCTAGGCACTGAGACAGTTAGCCTTTGAGCGGTAGGTTGAAGAGGTCGAGGCTTGGGGTCAGGCTGAGGCTGCGTAGTTTGCCTTGAAACACCCTGTGAAGCAGGAAATGATGACTGTCTTTGGGCTGATTCCTCGGTTGCAGCAGGAGTTTTCACTTGCGCTGTTGCTTGTGCTGCCGCCTGTGCCATGACTTGTGCTTGAACTTGGGCCTTGGCTAGAAGCTGGGCTTGGGCCTGTGCCTGTATCTGAGCTTGACCCTGGTGAGCCTGAGCATGTTTCTGTGCCGGCGTTTGTGCTTGAGGTAAAGGCTGCTGTATTCTCAGGGGTTGAAGGTTTGACTGAGCATGAACAGTTGCTGGTAGCCTTGGCGTCACAGCGTCCTGCTGTGTTTGTGGTGTTGGCTGTGGATTTGGTTGCTGAGATGTCGTAGTAGTGGAAGCGGGAGAGATAGGTCTTGCAGACTGCGACTGTGGGCCCGGAGACGGTGCCTCTGTCTTCTGCTGTTGTTGTTGTTGCTGCTGCTGCTGCTGCTGCTGTTGTTGTTGTTGTTGTTGTTGTTGTTGTTGTTGTTGTTGTTGTTGTTGTTGTTGTTGTTGTTTCAACTGTGCCTGTTGTTGATTTGCCTGGAGTTGTACTTGTTGCTGCAACTGCGACATCTGAAGCTGCCGATGCTGTTGCAGCAATCGGGCCTGTGAAAGTTGCTGCGCCTGTGCCTGTTTTGATAGTAGTACCGCCGCAGACTGGCTTGCTACAGCCGGAGTAGATGTTGTAGAAACAGATTGTGCTCGGGGTTGTGGCTTAATCAATGGCTGTACAGGCTGTTGTGACGAGACCGGAGAAGCTGGTGATTGGTCAATTCTGGGTTTGACCGCCAGTGTAGACTGTGTAGGCCGCGCTTGAATTTGTTGCTGCGTTGGCTGTACAATCTGTGGCTGCGTTTCTTGAGTCTGCTTTTGTGATTGTCCCTGTGCTTGAGCCTGATTATTTTGTTTTGCCAGAATATGTGCCTGCTCTTGTGTTATTTGACCAGAAGCCTGAGCTTTCAGTGCCCAGTCTTTATCCCTTTGAGCATTACCGTTAGCAGACGATTGAGGCCGTACTTTGGGGGAAACAGTTGTTAATGCAGCTGTAGAGTCATTGAAGGCTGGTGGCGCAGGTTGTACAGGTCGCTGAGTTGTAGCAGAGCCGGGGGTATATGGGCGTTCCCATGTCAAAGCATTAGCCTGGGCCGGCGTTTGTGGTTGCACCGCCTGTTGAGGGGTTTGTGGGACGGAAGCTGCTGTGGCATCTAGTTTCCGGGAACTTGATGAGATGGTAGGCGAGTTGATGTGAGAGGAATGGCTATCTCGAGCTGCTGCTGCTGCTGCTGCTGCTGCTGCTGCTGCTGCTGCTGCTGCCACAAGATTAGCTTGATTTTGAGCAGGAGTCTGTTGTTTTTGTTGCTGTTGAAGCTGAGCCTGGGCTTGAGCTTGAGCTTGAAGTTGCAGTTGAGCTTGTGCGTGTGCTTGTGCGTGCGCTTGTGCCTGGATCTGAGCCGGAGTCGGAGTTGGAGTCGGAGTTTGTTTGAGCGAAGCTTGTTTTTGGAGCTGTTGCTGCTGAGTCAGCTGCAAAGAGGCTTGTGGTTGCGGTTGCGGAGGTTTTGAAGGTAGTTGGTGCGGTTGTTTTTGTTGGGCAGCATTAGCAGGATGACCAGGTGACTGGACCTGCTTCTTGTTTTGACTGCCAATATGAGACGAGGCCGAAGATATCGAGGAACGGGCTGTCGCAGGCTGGATCGGAGTGTGTTGAGGACCCAAAGACTGGGTTGCACCGGGTCGATTTGTTGCTGGGAGTAGAGCTCGTGGCCCGATTTGAACATGTTGCTGTTGCTGTGGTTGTTGAGGCAGTTGCGCCTGTGGTTGGCTCGGTTGTACTGGGCGGTTCGTGAACGTCTTCTTGTGGTTCAGTTCAGGGCCGGGAGTAGCTAATGGCGAGGCTACAGGCGGGGCTGAAGCAGGTGTCTGTGATGATTGTATCTGGTGTCCTGAAGCCTGAAGTTGAAGCTGTACATGAGTCGGGACTTGATGTCGTTGTACCGAAGCTGCAGAGGCGATCGAAACGGTGTTTGAAAGTCCCACACCAGAGGCAGCAGTAGAGAGCTGCGAGGCGGGCATAGAAGACTTGGCATTTGCGTTCTTTAGCAAAGTCTCACGCATACGCTTATGCTCAGCTTCCAACTCGGCCTGGCGCCTTGCAACCTCGAGATCGCGCTGGTGGTCAGCTACAACTTCCCTCTTCAGTCTAGCGTAGTATATTTCTCCCAGCTTGCGATCTATGATGGTGATGTTCTGGTATTTGTCGAGAATCAGGTCCGGAGTCAGTTGCGCAGGCGGGTTCGGCAGCTCAGCCAGGAAGTGGTGACGGAACAGACCCCAGAGACGGCGGGGGGTCAGTCTAGCCTCGTCATACTCCTCGGCGCCGTTGATGAACTCATTTGTGATCAACTTCTTGCTCAGGATACTAAAGTCCAGCGTCTGGAAGACGTGGATAGCACGGAAAAGAAAGTACGACTCGCGAGCCGTGAAGGCCTCTGGTGGAAGTTCTGCCGGGTCCATGCAGTGTATGCGCGTAGGAGTGAGGCTGATTTCGGTGTGCCTGATGAGAGGCTGCCGCTTCTGGGCAGTCGCCAGTGTGTTTGCGTGGCCGGCCGCTTTTTGGACCGAAAACCGACCAGGAAGTCGGATGGGAACGGCTAGCGGACGGTAGAGAAAGCCGCGTGACGAATCCGAACCCGCGTCGCTATGCGCAGCGCGCTAACGACAGAAAGTCAATTCGAATTGGGGTTGTTTTTGAGCAGCTTGGAGGGCCCAAGTCAATTCGTCTCGGCGCGCGATTGATGCGACAAAACGTTGTGTCTAGTGAAGCTAAGGGCAAGATGAGGCGGGCTGAAAGTCAAAAGTCAAAATCGCATTAATTTCTAGCCTTGTGCGCAAGGCGACGAATTAAATCCACTATCGGCAAATGAACGCAAAAAATGCCGCTAAAGCAAGTTTGTCTGTCCTCTTCACCCTATCGTAAAAGAACCTAGAAAATCCCACTCAGGTCGGTAAAAAACGAGCCGCGAGCTTGTCGCGCGACTGAATTCAATTTGAGATTTGAAAAATTCAATCGCAAAATCGATTTTTGTGTTGCTCTTTGCTTTCGCGAAAAATAATATTTGTACGGTCAAAGAGTGTTGGAAGAAGAGAGATAATAATAATTGCCAACGATATTAAAACAATATAGAAATAAATTAATGTTACAGTGTGTAAAATCGAAACTCACGACAATTCAATTGAGTGCAAAGCAAAAAGAAAATGAATGAGAAAAAGACACTGTAAAAAGTCAAAGAAATGGCTGGGTTACTTTGGTGGTGCGTGCTTGGTAAAGAAATTCAAATTGGCTTGAATTAAATCTAGAAAAAAAACAACTGCCATTGTTAACCCTATGTTAAACCCTATAATAGTGACCCGATTTTTACCTTCTCTTCAACATGGCTATGAACAGACCTTCTAGAAACTAATGTAGATGTGGAAAAACAAATGAAGGTTAGATAAAATTCGCAAACTAATGATATTGACTGTTGTAGAGTTAGAAATAAGGATTAAACAACACTATGCAACTTGAGAAATCAATGCTCACCATAGTCAGCCATTGTTTAGTAATCTTAATCATGATTAAAAGTGCAGTCGCTAGAAAAGACAGGACAGCAACTACCACATGAATCTTTAGTGATTTGATTGGGAAAATATATACTACTGCACTTGCATTTTGCTTAACACATAACAATAAACCCACTAGCCATTTTTGTTTCTGCTCCCCACTATTCGGACGTTCCCCATCTATTTTTAACGGTCTCTTTTCGTACAGTTTGAATTCTCAACTTTGTCAGCTAGACTTGTCCGATTTGAGCTTCGATCTCAAGCAAGAAGCTTCATTCTCTGTTATTCTTCGACATTGGCTGTTGGACTGAGAGCCTCCAGATTGTCTACAGCTTGAATTCTTATTATAGCCTTGGTTTCTCTGTCGTAGGCTCGGACCCGGGCAATCTTACGGGGACCTCTATCATCGCCTTTATACACGCCCATCCTCGCCTAAAACAAATATATATTCATAGGCATGATGTCGCTGGCTCGACACACATGCCATATTGCTGGTTCCTGCCGTTGTCCGGTGTCCCGAACTCCCCTTGAAGATGCCTTTCGCGCCGCTCTCCGCGGCTCCTCGACCTCTCGCCGCCGGCCACGGCTATCCGTTGCACCTATGACGTCACTGCCTGCCATCTCCGCCCGTCCGACGATGCCTACTACCAGGTCCTTGAAACCTGGCCAGAGACGCCAATTCCACGATTATTTTGTGACAAATCTTCCATCGTCTTCTATGAACCCAGACTCACGCTCTGGGCCGGGCCATAAGCTTCCGCGAGATGCCTCCACGCCGCACAGTGTACCGCCCGCCGGACCAACACCGGCACTACCACCAAATATTGGAAACCGTGATTTGACTGTGGTTCGGATTCCATTGCGGCGCGCTAAGCACCATTTTGGACAGGCCAATAGCCGCGGCACACGGGCGTATAACGAAGATACCAACACTGTTGGTACCATTGACATGCCGGCATTTGCAAAGAAAGCTCCCGTTAGCATCCAGCGTAGCACAATGCACAGTATGGGCGAAGCTACAAATGCCGATTCGTCGTATGGTGATCCACAAGTATTCTACTTTGGCGTGTTCGACGGCCACGGCGGTTGTCAATGCTCTGAGTTTCTACGGGACGAGCTTCATGGCTATATTGAGGAATCAGCGCGAACACTAGGCTTACAGAGCAGTCTCAAAAAGACTCCATCCTCTAGCAAAAGCGCGGAATCTGCCACTGCGTCAACGGGCAATTCTGACGTGAAAGGACTAATCGACCCGTTAGTATTGTGCAGTGACTTGGTACAGGAGTACAAGCAAGCCATCGGTGGCTACTTTCGTCGATTCGTGCCCAAGTACTTTATGGATCTATACCAAGAAGAGCCTCCCGTACAAATAACCATAGAATCGGCGCTTATGTATGCATTCCTTCGCGCCGATCTTGATTTTGTACGAGCCCAGGCCCGTCTTCCTGTGGACGACTCTATTATCTCCGATCGGCCGCTCAACGACGACGAGATCCTTGGCGCCCCAAATCACCTGCCTCCATCCGGACACGGAATCGGTAGCAACGTACGCTTCAAGGGAGGTTCGACAGCCTCTATAGCCATTATTAGCACACCGACTCCCGCACCCTTCTGGCACCCTAAGACCTCGTCGACCCTCATCGTAGGCCACGTTGGTGATACGCGCATACTTCTTTGCGAGACGCTGACTGGTCAACCACGCCCGTTGACCTCCGACCACCACCCATCCATGCCCCGCGAAGAGCGGCGACTACGGCGTTATGCACCGGCCACCAGCTTAGTCTCTGGTGACAGCTTTGGCGAGGAGCGCATAGCTGGTCTAGCAAACTCTCGTGCCTTTGGAGATATACAAAGCAAACGAATCGGCGTCTCAGCTGAGCCAGACGTGACCCGGGTGGAAATGGGCCCTGCGGAGTATTCGTTTTTGGTGCTTGTCAGCGACGGTGTGAGCGGTACACTGAGTGACCAGGAGATTGTGGATGTAATCAAAGAGGCTAAGACGCCGGAGCAAGGCTCTACAGACGTTGTTAACTATGCAACCGAAGTGTCGTCTAATGGCGATAATGCCACGTGCTTGGTGGTCCGACTAGGCGGGTGGGAACGCCGGCAGGAAGGCGGTGTCGGTAGCTTTGGCACAAAGGAAATGCGGGAGATGAGACGTGAGGAAGCGTTGAACCCGCGTATGCGGCGGCAGTAAAGAAGAACTTGAAACGAGCCATTATGCCGACTCTCGAACATAATAGAGCTTGTAAGATATATTGTATCACCAGTAAATTCTATCGTGACTCGCACCATTTCTTTCCTATGGCTATCCAACCATTTCCTTGTATCGCATACTACTAGTATAGTTACAGTTATAATATTAGTATCTCACATGTATTGAGATTATGCCTCGTAAACCTAGAGTATCTTGCTTTTGTTTTCGTTATCGTTGCTGTTAAGCTTAGGGTTGATTTTAGCAGACCCACTTTAAAAGAACGTCGTGCAACTTGATCTAGCCAAGCTTAACCTTAATATCAGAGTTCAACTCATCGTCACCATTGCATACAAACTTATCGTTTCATCTAAACTTAATCTTCTTTTATTGCAGCTTTTATAACATGCCCTCGCCTTCAGATCCCGCCACTGACATGGCTGCCCTTATGGGATTTGCCAACTTTGGTGGCTCCACGCGCCCAGCCAAACGCGCCCGCAATGACTTTACTGTCGTAGCATCCGCCGCCCCATCCGCAGCAGAGGTATCTGCGGCTTATTCACCGAAGCATAGTTCTCATGAGATTGACTTGGACAATGGTGAGCATGAAGGAGATACGGCGTCGGGATCTACTAGCGCCCTTGGCCCCGGGCCAGCATCATTGCCGCCCAAGCCACCAACGACTACTGGACCTCCCATTCCCACACACGGAACCCGTGGCGGCGAGATCAATGCTAGAGGAGGGGGCCGCGGGGGTTCTCGTGGAGGTAGATCCGGCGGTGGCCAACATCCATCCCACCAAAAGCAACGTGGTGGAGGAGATCCCCAGAATCCGTTGTGGTCTCTTGATTACTACGATCCTATGTCTAATGAGAACCCTTGGCAAGACCTAGAAAAAAAGAATGGTTTAGAGTCTCGTGGTATGTGGTTGCCTCGTGGCCATGCACGCCAGGAAACCGTGGCTTGCGAGGATGGAGTCAACGATCACGAAGACATGGAAAACGAAGATGACGTAATCGTATAAACAACAAGAATATATAAAGCCACACACACATACGATCTTCGCAATATAATCTCTTTATATACCGCCTACACAACTCTTTTCCATTTTCTATTGTCCATTGCATTCCTTCGAGCATTTGGCAAAGGGCTTCCTTCAACTCTCGCACTTGACCTCTGTCACGTGATATGCATCTCATTGCAGCAACAGGCTTATATAGAGCAATATGTTGGGCAGCAAAGACTTGCTGCAAAGTCTAGTGACATGGAATATTCTCGGCATCTTTCAGGCGCTACACACAGGCTCTCTTTCAGCTTATACGCACTAAGGCGTCTGAACAACTACATAAATCTATGGGCGAGGAGCCAAGGATGGAGGGGGTGGTTCTACGCAGCTCAGACTCCGCCGTGTTTTTTGTCTCCTTTCCCTTTCGTCTTAGGCTATCTTAATAGTAATGCTTGCTGTTACTTTGGTTTACCGTTACATGGATCTTGACGGGTTCCCTCCCTCGTTCACAGTTGCATCCCGAGAGGCTCCTGTGGAAGATGTTCGCACATGTAGCCTTACGAACCACATCCTTTCTCCTTAGTCTTCCTTCAATGACAAAGAAAACTTGAGGAGGAACTAGTGCTCATTAGGAGTTACAGTGCGTCTCTAGAGCATGAGTGTATGAAAATGGCTAACTTGGTTATACTATGGTACCACTGTACTGCGCAGCTACCACTCTATCAAATATGCAGTGTCAGTATCATTGAGATACTCAGTGTGCCCCATACACGACCGTGTATCTGCCGAACCGGTTTTCCCTTTTGCATAATGCTCCCTAGACAAGAAAGACGTCTTTTTTTTGAAACTGAAGTAGATCGTCAGTTGTATACACCACGAATATGTTGCATTTTCGACTAAGCAGAAATCAAGACAGCCCGTGTAACCATTTCGACGATTTGGAAAATGTTACCTAGTCTATAGCTAAACCTAGCAGATTAGAAACTCCCCGAGCCTTTACAGTTGTTAGCAACAACCAGTAGATGTCGTTAGAGCAGTTTAAGAGAGATTATATTCGATAATTATAAAACATAACTGGTAAGCAGTTATCCATGGTATGAGAAGAAAACAACAGCCTGTCTGTTAAAACAGAAAATAACAAAGAAACGAGAACGAACCCAGATTTTACCCAAGACACAAAATGAAAACTGGCCAAAATATAAAAAGAGAATACATACAACACCGGGTATTCGCACGTGATCACCCACCGTACTACTAGTCCGGCGCTCGAGCGGTTTGACTCGGGGAGAGCAGACGGGATCCCGTATTTTCCGCAGGCTATGGTCGTATGTTGCGAGATTTGAGGTGCTAGAACAGTTTACAAACATCACTCATTTTCCGGCGAAGGATAGCGGGCACGAGCCATGGCGTATTCTTTGCCATGCTTGCGCTGGGCTTTGCTGTTAAGAGCTCTGTAGTTCCTTCTTGTTAGTTGTTGGATCCTACTTGGTTAGACGTCTTCTCTCTTCGTTTAGCTTGACTTACGTGATTTTCTGGTGCGTCCACTCTAGATCTTGCTGGACTTCCCGGGCATCTCGGAGGCCTTCTTGAAATCGCTGGCGTGAACGAACAAGTCTAGCAGCAGCCTGCTTCTGTAGCTCAAGCAGCTGACGATGTTTGTCATTAAGCATACCAGAACTGAGTTGGCCCGTTAGTTAGTATAAATATCTAATAAAGCTAAGAATACAAGCATAATGGAAAGAAGAAGCTTACGTTTGTGCCTGCTTTGCCAAACTACGATCTATAGGCACCGGATCGATCACAGTTGAGACACGGTCGTGAATATACTCTTGAAAGTCAAGACCAGAAGCCGAGACACCGCTGGCGTTGTCGAAGTGACTGCTACGGCTCCGGTTACGGTGATGGTGATCGGCAGATGCGGTGCGCATACTAGCTGGATTGCTGTAAGATGCGCCGCCGGACGTGGTGGAATACAGGTCTTCGTCTTCATCGGCCATAGGCTCAGGTGGAGAGACGGAATAAGTTTCAGAGGGCCCGTTGTAGGAAGGACCCTTGGAGGGCATGTGCATGGGCAGAGCATACCCGGTAGAGGAATATTGAGTAGCCATGGTAATATGAGCGAGACAAGAGGAATATTCAAGAGAGGGTTACTAAAGATATATGGTGATAGTAGTGTGTTATACAATATAGGCGATACAGAGGCAAGATATAGAACTGTAGAGCACAAAGACAGAGACTGAATAAGAGGTATTTGAAGAAGCAGGAGAACAGGACAATCGAAAGTAAAAGCAGGGAGACTTCACCGTCTTTTATAACTCCCCGGGACAGTCTGGGCAAAGGCCTAGTCGGTTGGTATAAACCCCGCCAGAGAGCCATGAACTAATCCCCAGGCCAGGTGACGAGGGCAAGGAAGCCCCCTCCTCTTCTTCTACTTCTGGCTTGATCTTGTGCTTTCCCCTCTCCCATCCTCCATAGCTTGTCATCTCAGAGTATGGCCTCTCGGTGGAATACAGTACGACTGTTTGTAATGGAGTCAGCAACGCATGCAAACGGCCCAAAGATAGGCTCGGGGAGAACGGGAGCGAAGAGATAGACCAGGACGATATCATGTTTTCTTTGTTTTCTTTTGCCTATTAGGATGCTACAAGAAAGAGCAGCGGTACGGAAACAGACAAGACGTATCAACCAAGAAGAAGAATAAAAATGATAAAATGAGAGGGAGGGGTGTGTGTATGTTATCGAGAGAAAGATTCGAAGGCAATTTCATATAAACCAGATAGCCAGAGATTCGACTAGACTTCAAGATGATCTTTGATACAAGTGGAAATGCTATTATCTTCACACCCATCTGGGCTAGAAACCATACGCCCCGTCAGACTGCAAAGCAAAATATATAGCAAAATGCGGTCTAGGAAGTACAGCAGAAGTACAGAAGTTGCCAAGAACATGTAGAGGAGAAGAAAGGATATAAAACCCCCGGTTATATTGAACAAAGTATCTGCTTCTCAACAAGACTGCAAAAATCAGGAAAATCCTGGATAGACAAAAACTGATGGAAGAATATAAAAGGAATAAAAGAATATGCTCAAACAAGCAATATGCCGTGTAAGCTAGGTCTAGTAATAGAAAAAAGAAATAACCGTGTCACATTTGGTTGGGCGTAGTCGAAAAAAAAGAAGAAGAAATAGTAGTGGCCAAAACTGCACAATTACATTTGTGGGATTATTTTCCCGTCTAAGAAGAAGCGAGAGTAGAGTAGAAAAATGACGACATGAGAGAGGTCTTTGGCTGGATTTATGTGCCAATAACAAGTTCGGATTTTCTAGTCTCTTCAACTATGCCCAGCCAAGTGATCTTAGAGTGAGGGTTAGGAAAATACCATATCAGACAGTATCAAGGTCTGTGGTTATATATTTCTTTTCTAAGCATGAAGCATTTCTTCCATTGAGATATATAACTAGCCAGGGGTGTAAAGCGTTCCGTTCCTTGGCCTCTGTCAAGGCTAAAGGGGGTGTACAGATAGCATACGGCCTCGTCTGCAACAACCGACGGCCTATCCTGTACCTAAACAGTTGGTGCATAAGTGGCTCTAGTGCCTTTTCCCAGCCTTGAATCGATGCTCCGGTGCCAGGTGGGCTGAGTAGGAAAATGTGTACAGAAGGGCAGCATTGAAGTCCCCTACACATCATACCACCAGCCCCAACGGCGTCTTCTACTATTACTACTTGCTGTTGCTGCTACTGCAGGCTTAATGGCTCTGCAGCCAACCAAATGTCACCCTTTGACCGACGATGCATCACTACTTGCAGCTCGAGTGATTCTGCCATGTCTGCCATGTCAGTGAGCTTATATGGAGTTTATATCACAGCAGACCGAAGCAGCAATCAACCACAAGTCTAAGTAATGACTTCACGCACCGCCTTGGAATCTGGCAATCTTGCCTTATTTATCTGTATATTTGAATTGTAGCGGCACTAGCGTCGGCGATGGATGTGACGGTGAGTTGTCGTCCATGCAGTTGATTTGTTCAGAAAGGGAAGACCTGGCTGGAATAATAGGATGAATCCAAGACCTACATATATAACGCAGCCTTTTTGACAGGGTGTGTGTCTAGTCAGTACAGTAGTTGAAGACAACTTGTGAGCTTGGCCTCTTTTTGATAGACAGCAGACACTGCCGTCGATATGATTGACACGACTCAGAGCCATTTTGTGCCTTTGGGGGTGTTCAAAGCCACTATTGGGCCTTCTGTTTTCCTTGCTGATATATCCCAAGATATGAACTGCAGTATAACGAAAAGGCAAAAGAGAAGGGGGCGTGTTGTATCTAGTCATCGCTGATGGTTGGTCAGTCAGGCACGCCTGCATGAAGAACAAAAGTCGACCTTGTTTGCACTGGTTTTTTTCCCTCTTTTTGCTAGCTGGATAAGTCCCGACGAAAAACTACATGCAGAACAAACAACAGTCCAGGATTCGGTGCGCTGGCAATGGGTTACGGGTGGTCAAAATCAAGGATAAACCGAAGTTCCGGCCAGCGTGACTTGTTATAAAACATTTGAACGCTATATTATAGGGTTATGGTGTAAGGGTTTCTTTGATATTGGCATAAGCAAAATATAAAATATACAATTTAAATTGTAGTATTTCTTAAAACATTACTTTTGCAATTATGTTTACCATGTTCTGTGAATACAAACTATAACATTTGGGTTCTAAGCTGCCAATTGGTTTAAATTACTATGCAAACAGTGTACTTAGAATGACGACTCGTAGGGCCTTCAATACTACATCACTCACTGTATTCCCAACTCTGGCTGTTTTCCAAACAAAGAAATATCTGTACACCGTCTCTCCATCTCTTTTCATGGTCTAATCTTGCTACCCAACTGTAACCTATCTTAGAGAAGACTTTACCCCCAAACAGGCCATCGTTTAGGCTATATTGAGTATTCAGGCTACAGAAGGAGTACAAACAACATCACTTCACCTTCATTCTTCCAGGGAATAACCCAGAACAAGCACGGACTAACTACAAACTATTCACTAATTAGTTCTCAATGTCTAGCGCGGTGTTCTGCATTAGGCATCGACGATTGGCTTGAGCTTGCATTTGGAGGATCTTGATTTCTCTCATCACAAGGCACAGTGTGGCCACCTTCAAATGGCCTTTTATTTCGTTCCTTTGATATGAGTTACCATGATTGCTTGATTGGTATTTAGAGAGAAAATGTCGTCATAGACATTATACTGTTTATATTGATACAAGTCCCCAATTTGCAGCCAAACAAGGTCACTACAAAATATTATAGCCTATTTTATGTATAATACAAGTAGCTATG
The DNA here is from genome assembly GCA_004009845.1 of Davidsoniella eucalypti. Lineage (NCBI taxonomy): Eukaryota > Fungi > Ascomycota > Sordariomycetes > Microascales > Ceratocystidaceae > Davidsoniella > Davidsoniella eucalypti. The sequence continues at coordinate 613,809 of RMBW01000003.1, read as the reverse complement.
TATCATTATATGTATCATTATATACATTAACTATAATATCCTCAAACTAAGTAGTAGTAGTTGAAGGAAACCGAAACACCTGCAACTGTGACACTAATAAATGCATGTAGCGGGCACCAGGCGTATAGCATGTTGCAGTTATGACAAGAGTCCAACTACTAATAGACCCAGTAGTAATATTGAATTAATATGGCTCCTTCTATATAGAGCCATACCTCAGTATATCAAAAATTAACAAGTACCAAGAGCCATCTTCTCGTTGCCTGCATATCGGGCCATGCTACTGGCCGTCTGCTGCTGTCTGTTTAGCCCGTTTACTTGCCCGAAACTTGTAATATCCATGTAACTTGGGTACACGACATATTAATATCGTGTTCTTTGCTACTGCTAGCACTGTGCCATACATACATGATACCCGATTCTTGCTTTTCAGTCACTTGTTGATCTATCATCAAACTGCTATATACGCCAGACCGCTCGCTATAGGAAAAAAAGAGCTTTGCACAAAGATGAGCTAGTTCTTGTAGTATGTGATATATTTATGGAGGAGCAGGCTGAAGCTGGACATATGACCGAGGCCGTGATAAGCAGATCATCAATATATCTCCTTCCCGCCCTACCTCAGTGCAGCCAACTGGCATTCACAAGTGACGGTATATGTATGAGTGAGCCCGAAACCAAGCTGTGCTTCTTCGACCAACCATAGTTCGTTTGGGTCTGGTCCCCTCCGTTGAAACGAAAGTGGTTGCTCGGCTTCCCACCACCGAACCTTGGCTAGCTATGACTTGTTGTGTATCCCAGTCAAGCATTTCTCTGCGTAGGACGGATTGAAATTCAGGTTTGGCGTAGTTACTCAACGTATAACGAGTAAAAAGACCCGAGGAGCATGAAGCTTCCAGTTAAACAGCCAACCCGAAAAAGAAAAAAAAAGAAATTCATCAGAAAATCCAGGAAAGATATACAGAGACAGACGAAAAGAACGCCACCGCATGTTCTCTTCCAATCTTACAGATTTTCCGTACTCGTCTTTCGACTTGCCTTCAAGATCAACCTCTTTGCCTAGTGTCCCGGGACATCTGTCCCCGAAATACTACTTCTTATGTTCCCTTCTGACCCTAAAGCGCCATTGCCGCAAAAAACAAAACAAACAAGCCCTGCTTCATAAAACTTCGTACATAGGTCATAGGTATACGCCCTTTGGTAATCCCTGTGCCTTGCAAACAACTCGCCCGTCACAAGGTCTGTCTCAGCCTCAATGTCGCTGTCTTGTTTTTGTTCCTGTTCTTTTTAGCTTTGACAGGCCCGTTGGACATAGCATCATGACGCTCGCAAGCCCTGTAGTTATGAAAAAAAGAGGTAGGTGACTTGAGAACACTTGTAACCAATGTTACGCACTCTACACTATAAAAACAGGCTCTGTATACACAACTCGAAGTTTGGGAGATTATGAAGTGAATCAACTTCCATGCCGTGTAGCACTTGTCGATGCACATGTCTAAATCTGTTTATGCCGTTATGGCTAGTCAAACGAAAGATAGACAGATAAAAACGCAGAGTTATAGGTAGGGGCAAGCATGTGTTCGCAAAATACATCCGCCTCATCATTTACTGAAGTCTCTGTGAGTCTGGAGAAAAATGAGAACTTACTCGGATCCTGACCAAAGGCCTTTCAAATTTCAGTCTATCACTTGATATTGTATCGTCACAAAGCCTAAGCGCCTAACTTAAAAGATCGACATGGTGAGAATAAACCTAATTAATTGTGACAAGTCCGTCTAGGGTCTCAAGTCCGTTGTGTAACCACCCCTCACAGCAGTTGCCCGAGTCAGCACTTGTTTGCCCCGACTAAGGCATGACTGGGTTCCAAGTCGAGCACTAAGAAGATGAAATCAGTTATCCCCTTCCCTTTCATCGCCAGATATAGTTATAGATGATACTAGCTAGTGTTGGAATATTGTGACTTGAATAGATAACAAATGCCCATCAATATGTGTAATATCAATAGTTCACATAGAATCAAGGATCACAAGATAATGGAAATACGTACAAAGATAGTTCGGTGTCATAAATTGATACCACAAGCGTACAATAAGTTGCAAGAGAAAAGTACCAGTCACAATTGTTGAAATAGTCACCTCAAATGTTGTCTCGCAGTTGCTCACCCATTCTTAGTCTTGACTTTGCATGTCACATCGTATGATTATGTACTAGATTTCTTTCGTTTATTCAGTCTTTTGCTTTTCCCCCTAGATTTTCTGGACGTTGGTGTAGTGCAGGATACAATACAGATGTGGCTGGGGGGGGGAGTCAGAAGAATACAGAGAGGCAGACCCGGCGTTTTCCGCCTCACTTGATCTGCTCGTATTGGGCACGTTGGCTAATATTGATTTACCTTGCATTAATTTTCACAGATTGCATGATGGCTCGAGATATAGTATGTAGGCGTTTTTACTCTCGACGCCTAGCTGTCGACCCAAGTCTAGGATTGGTGACCGGCAATGTGGCGTGAGCTTAGAGAGCTGAACTTGTCCACGGCTATGGACTATTTTCCTCGAATATTACTCTTTTTTTTATCGATTGGAACTGTCTATACCGAGCTCTGAACACGAGATACAAGAAAGAATATGTATAGTCATGCAATGACAACATTGCTATTGTCATGCATGGCTACAAGTTATCACATATCAAGTTGGCCTCAAAACTCAGTTGAGAAAGTCAACGAGCCTCTCGCTAAAGAAACCAAGGAATTGCACTAGCTAGTTTATAGTTACCAACCATTTAGTCAGAACGGATGCATAGGAAAGCCAGGAAGGAACGACTTTCGGGGTCAGTCTCGTCATACATATCAAGGCGCTACGTATTAGATAGGGATTTCCAGCCCCGGACAGGCAATGCCAGTCCATGATGTATTGTCTCGGCGTATTTTATTCTATTCGCTTTATGACAGGTTAATGTCAAGTCTTACATTCTCGTGCAGGCTTCATATTGAACTTACCAAGCATAACACGTTATATTTACTTAGTTATCATATATCATGACCCGACATGAGCGGCCTCACAACAAAGGTTGCTCCCAAGACGCCGAGACTAAGCGCAAAGGCGTTATTCCAAAAACTAGCATATATTTTAACATGAGAACAGGAACACATGGTATTTATAATATGTACATACTATAGTCAACTTCGGTATAAAGTCATAGCGAGTCCCAGCGGCTTATATAATGCCAACTCACCAAGCCATAAACAAGCTTGCCTGGAAGCCTAAAATCCAATATCTGATATAATGAACCATCCCAAAACACTAGCTATTATATACACGTCAGCCTATATTTTTTTCTTTCTTTCCTTGTAGTGTGATCGTATAGGTCATGGTTGATCCTCAGGTATGTTGTCCTATCTCAACATCTTACTTGCATTTGTCTTCTTTTTCAGTAGGCTGGAACTTCTCGTCGCCCTTGGGCCAAATGCTGGAACGGGACACGAGGAGGCCGTCTCTCTTTTTCTATCTCCCACTCTCTCAATATTCTGGTTACAGGTGTTCTTAGTATTTGAACTACTGGTTGGTTCTTATACTCTGTCTACCTCTATGTCACCGTATATTATATTTTCCTACATTATAGACAGACTTGTTGCGTTTTGTGCTAATTTGATCCGTTTTTGGCTTGTCGTTTGTCCTGTGACCACCAATTGAGGCTATATTGGAGGGACTCGACTCTTCTTCTTAACCACTTATAGTACTTGTTTCTACTATTAGCTATCGTATTCAATATTAACCTACTATTACATATGATATCGAAGTATTCTACTCATATTCTGCCATTGTCGTCACACCAAAACGCCTTCTTTACGTGTTCTTCCATGCCTATACGTCTCTTCCTATATTATCTTATCATATAGCCCCGATATTCCGCACCCTCTTCTCTTTTTATTCTCGTCTTTTTCGCCCATAGAGCCATCCGACGCCTGAGTAGCTGCTGATTTCGTTGATTTTACGCACCATTGTTACGCTCGCCTCATATCTCTTTAGCGCAACAGCAGCGGCCGTGACTATACATTCGACGCATATAGTATAGTCCGTACCAGTAAACTATGTATGTCCATGTCTATAAAAACTCTATCCAATCGTGCCAACGAAGATCGTACGCCTGTTTATGCATTCCGGTGAATTATCCAAAGCCGAAAGGCTTTCTGGCTTCATGGCTTAGTTGAGATTCCGAATTATGATATGTGAACAACTAGCTTCAAAAACTTCTCGGCGCCATTGAAATGGACGAGCTGTAACATACATGTGACACTCGACAGCATCTTCAATTGTTTATAGGTATATATCTCTGGGGCAATCGAATCGTAATCAATCCGTTCTAGTTAGTTTTGTTTATACTGTGAAGGATTACATAGCTATTAAACTTCAATGCTTGTATTAACCCTATCTAAGTAACCCTATCTCGCATCAAGTTTGACAGAGTGTAAGCTGATCAAAATAAGTAATGCAAATAATTTATACACCTTTATTCATACATTGCCTATTCAGGTTATGGAACAGATATATGTGCGTGGGTTAAATAGACTCTAGGTTAGATAGGGGTGGCGATGTGTTTGAGGAAGAGTACATACATAATTAAGGGAATAAAAATAGGGGTAATTAGTGACCTGAATACTACGTTTAGGTGTAAGTTGTCAAAACATGAAGGGACACTCTAAATTAATGTGAAGGTATACTTGAATGAAGCATAGAACAAATATCATCCAAGCAAGAGAGTCATAGAGAAATAGTTAAAATGGAGAGAAGAAAAAAACTTCATCCTAGTCTTTACCCCCTGCCTAAACAAAGGCCATAGAGGCGATATAAGACGAATTTCTCTACTACATACTTGCATATATATTTTTCCATCCTCCATGCCAACAACATCGCCAACGCACGATGAAAGTGGATATTTCAAGCAAGAGAAAAAGAGAACACAACTGAAAGATTTAGGCTGTCCTTCTTTCCTGTCTATGTGGTCTCTCTTTAGGCTGTGAAAGGAATGCTTGTGGAGCTGTATCCTTTCTTTTTCCTTCGTTATCGTGTTGTTTACATGGATGGAAGAATGCTGAACTTGCTTTTTTCCAGGCTAAGAGAGATGAACAAGTCTGACATGTGAAATATGCTTTTAAGCCCTGTTTTTTTTCTCCTCTTGTTCTCTCTTGGTCGCGTGTTTTTAGTCAATTTTTTACTTCGACAGGGCCGGCCAATCAAAGATTCATTTATTAGTCTTTTTTTGCAGTCAAAGCGGGCTCTCGGTGCATGCTTAAAGGAGATAGAGAAATTGATGCCTGTAATGCGGACGCCTACAATAGGCATCCTTTTTTTCTCTTTCTATTTCTCAAGACGAAATTTGTTCAGATGGATGAGCGGATAATGGATAATATAGAATAGCGAGATAGTGGTAGTAAATTAATTTCTTCAGGGGTATCTTGGTAATGTGTAGTAGTAGGTTAAGTGAAGTCTTTTGCAAATAGGCATAGCTAGTGGAAAATTCAAAGCCTCAGAATTAAAGGGGGTGGATAATGTATGAGTAAGTGCCTGCGAAGCGTGATATGATAGTAACTAGTAGCAGATATATGCATTTAGATGGCAATGAATAGACAAGAGAGAGGGATTGAGATAAAGTTTAGAAAAAATTATGAAAATAATAAGGACAGCAAGTAGAAAAAAGCCAGAAAAAACATATCGTGATAGTTAATCAGCCAAAGATTTTAAGGAAGCCCCAGATTCCAATGCCGCTGAGTACGGGAATCGTTAGGTTGTCATCCCAACCGAAAAGATCGACAACCTCGCTGGCTGAGGCAATGAAGCCTGTGAAAACAGACATGACACCTAGTGCAAGCTTGCCAGAGATGGTGGCCTGGGAGGGCGTCAGGCTCAAAGCAGAGGCCATAAGTGCAGGCAAATGTAACTCACCCGTGAACATGAAGGGGAAGTTCTCATCACCCGGCAAGAAACCAACGTGCGGCGCCAGGTAGCCCCAGAAGTACAGTGCAGTAAGGATACCAGTGAACATGGCAGCCAGAGAACCGGCTAGAGACTTACCACGACGGACCTTAGGAGTGTAACGACCGTAGGCGCGACCAAAGGTTGAAGCAGCAGTATCGCACCATGATAGCAGCATAACACCCAAAAGACCAATGTCCTTGGGGAAGAAGTGCAGCACGATCCAGGCACCCAGAAGATAGAAGATGACGCCGTTGTAGCCAGTGTACTCGCTTTCACGCATGAGAGCGCCGAGGGCACGCACGTAGAACGAGTTGAAAGAGCGTACGCGATGGCGCAATATGTCAGTGATGGTGATAGGGATCAAGGCGCCCATGAGCCATGGAGTGACGCTGGTGGCTTGGGTTCCGCTGACATAGAGCCACAGCGAGAAGAAACCAATAGAAACATGGAGTACCTTTCGTGGAACTTCGTGCTTGTGGATGAAGCCATGCCATTTGCGGTGGATTGGGATCAGGCCCAGCGGGCTCGGGCTGCGGCTCAAATCGAGATTCCAGATACTTGGCGATGGCGGGGCCAGAAGACCAAGAGATTCCTTCTTGGAGTGTGGCATGGTCTCGACAGCGATAGGCTTGGAGCTGCGGATGGGAGAGTCACTAGAGGATGCAGTATCGTCGGCGTTGTCGCGATGGTCAGAGTCGTCAATGCTGTCAGCAGAGGAGTCTGTAGACGAGGAGGCGGCTTGTTGGTTATGACGACGAGAACGGCGGCGTGTGGAAGGGGAGAAAGAAGAAGTAGTAGAAGAAGAAACAGCTGGCGTCGCAGTGGTTCTGCGGCGGGCTACCGAGCGCGTGACGGGGCCCAGGTAGTCAGCAGAATCCACCTCGGCAAAGGAGGAGGCCTTGGTCGGGGTGGCAGGCGGCTCAGCGACGGAAGTAGGGGCTCTGGACGAACGCCGTTGCGATCGTGTAGAAGTAGCCATGGTTGATGAATCTGTGTGTGAATCTGAGTCTGAAGAATATGCAGATGCAGATGCAGGTGCAGAAGAAGGGAACGTGGATAAACGTGACGACGGCCTGCTGAAATGACGACGACGAGAACGGCGGGCACAAGACAAAGAAGAAGAAGTGTGCAGGAAAGAAGACCTGGTGCACAAGTTTACTAGGTGCGAGACAAATGGCGGAAGGGCCGGACGCTGGCCAAAGGAACTAACAGTGGTTGTAGTAGCAGTAGTAGCAACAGAAGGTCTTGGATTATAGTTGTCCGTGCCAAGCCAGTAGCAGGGTCGCTGGCAGTGATGGAGCAGCGGAAGCGAGAAGAACAGCGACCAGGGCTGCGGTAGTTTGGGAGCAAAAGCTGCCGTAGTCAAACCAGGAAGAGGGCTATCGGAGACAGAGACAGCGGCAGTAGAGACAGGCCCTGCTAAAGTGATGCGAGGCGATTGAATAGACGGCAGCGATGATGACGATGATTGCTGGGGATGCAGATGGCCGATATTGTGGTGTGCAGGAGGAGGAAAAAGAAAAATATGGGTGCCTGGAACTGCAATTGGAACAGTACCTGGAACGGTTTCTGCACACGGCACTATTGACGTGGTGCCACAGTTATTGTTGATGCTGCTAGAGCTAGATTCGGCTGTAGTAGTGTAGTTGTGTGTGCAGCTAGTTGTAGGGGCATTAGAAGCATTAACGCCTAAAGATGCCCGTGGCCCGTAGGATGCGCCGTCGTCTAACGCCTGTAATGCTAATAAATCTCTGCGACGATCGCCTGAACCTGGATTGAGTGCATTACTGTGGCCGACAGACTGTATAGGAGAGCCAGAATTACGACGGGCGTCACAGCATGTCATTGGCTGTGTATCTGTAGTCGGATGGACTTCATCATTTTGATGGCTTAGCTGGTGCTGAGCACCCTGGAAGATCTGGTTCTGTGTAGCATCAGCTTCTAATGATGCTGCTTGACCTACTGAAGTCAAGCCTACAGTAATCTCGGTATCGGCCTCTACTATGGCAGCCTCAGTAACTGGACATACACCAGCATCAGTGGTATCAGAAGAGCCAGCGTCTCTTGCTGCTGAAGATGGCGGCATTTCTTTCTCTTCTAAGCAAAGCCGACCTGGTAAGAGAACAAAAAGAGCAAAATCGGATGCCCAGGCGAAGTGATGGTGAAAACTCTGTCAACACTCTTGTTGTTACATATGTATTTTTATATTTTTTTCTTTATCATTATTTTTTTGGGCCAAGCAGAGTCCTTCATTCTTTCGCTGTTCCTTCCAGAGCGAGCTCTTGCCAATTCTAGAATTCAAGCTCGTACAAACACAAGCCCGTCGAGCTCTCTCCACTTATTCGCTGTACTCCAGCGATTGTATAGTGACTTTCATCACATGCTTGATAAAGTGTCACGACCTCCCTTTTTATCCTTCCCTTATGCACTTTGGAAGTTGCTTCATTGTCCGTTGTCGGTTTGCACGTGGTGATTTCGAAGTTGGAATAGTCATAACCATATTGAGCGATAACATATATATATATATAAAGGCATTTCAATGTCTCTAGAGCCCGCCAATCACTGCTATTTCCAGGTCGTGTGAGTAACATTGTAATCAGAGCTACGTCATTGATCCAAAATGTCCGAATACATAACAGGTCTAGCCAAAATTCGAAGAACTACAGCAAAAATAAGATGCCCCACTTTAACGATGCCCTACTACCGACCGTACTAGTCTTATCTTATCACTCCGCCAAAATTTTGAAGTCGCATTGCGATCGCATAACCTGTAGAACGCCAAAACCCACGTAAAAGCTGTTGGTGTGGTAGGATGAACAACCAGAACCTACCTCTACATTCTACCGTCAATATCCGGTAGCCATGTCGTCAAAAGAAAAAAGACCAGACCCGCGTGTTTGGACGAACATCAAGCCGTCCTTGCCGTCGTGTATTCTCGACTATGTCGAGGCCAATGGCTTCGCCAAGATGACCGCCGTCCAGGCCAGCGTACTGCCGCAATGGGTCACCAAGAAGGGAACTGACGTTGTCGTCGAAGCTGTCACGGGATCAGGAAAGACTCTCTCATTCCTGATCCCCATCGTGGCGCGCCTCTTGGGCATTGGCGAACCAACCAAGAAGCACAATATTGCCTCCATCATCATCTCTCCCACCAGGTAAGGCCCGCCCGGCCCTTCGCCGCCGACTCCCGATTCAGCCGATGCTAACGATGCCAAAAGAGAGCTGGCTTCTCAAATTCACCAAGTACTGCTTTCTATCCTAGCCTTCCACCCCGAATCAGCCGAGACGCTGCCATATCTCCAGCCCGACAATGAAGAGAAACGCCTTGCCTCTACCGGTCCTGTTATTGTCCCGCAACTCCTAGTCGGCGGTGCCGTGACACCAGCCGTCGATCTTGCCCTATTCATGCGTGCTTCGCCAAACGTCATCATTTCTACTCCTGGCCGGCTTGTGGAGCTTCTACAGTCTCGTCACGTGCACGTTTCTCAGACGTCGTTCGAGATGTTAGTGCTTGACGAAGCCGATCGTCTGCTAGACTTGGGTTTCAAGCAGGACATTCAGCGCATCCTCGGTGTGCTGCCTAAACAGCGTCGTACAGGTCTATTCAGTGCCTCTGTCTCGGAAGCTGTGAGCGAAATCATCCGTGTGGGCTTGCGCAACCCCGTCAAGATCTCGGTGCGCGTGAAAAGCCTACGAGATGGCGGTATCATCGAAGATCGCAAAGTCCCTGCATCTTTAGATATGCGGTACATAGCTACTCCAGCTAGTCACAAGCTGCCGGCCTTAGCTAAGCTTCTGTCTGGCCTCGAGAAGACGCCACAGAAGACCATCATCTTTGTGGGAACTTGCGCCCAAGTCGACTACTTCCAGCACACTCTTCCACAACTCCTCCCCACGGGGTTCAGCATTATCCCGCTTCACGGCAAGCACGCCACCAACCTACGTGAGAGAAACTTCACGCGCTTCGTCACATCTACGTCGCCAGTGATTCTATTCACCACCGATCTCGCAGCCCGTGGTCTAGATATTCCCCAGGTTGATCTGGTCGTCCAAATAGACCCTCCATCAGACCCCAAGGTCTTTATTCACCGCAACGGTCGTGCCGGACGTGCTGGCCGCAAAGGTCTCGCCGTAGTCATGCTTCACGCCGGCCGTGAAGAAACATACTGCGACTTCCTTGATATCCGTCAGACTCCCGTGTCTCTCCTCGAGAACCCTTGCGTCACCGTCACCGACGAAGAAGCTGCGCAGGCTACCGAGATGATCCGGGCACTAGCTCGCTCGGACCGGTCAATATACGACAAGGCGCAAAAGGCCTTTGTCTCGTGGGTGCGCAGCTACACAAAACATGCCGCCTCGTCCATCTTCCGCGCCGAAGACCTCGACTGGGCCGACCTCGGCGCCGCATGGGGCTTGCTCCGTTTACCACGCATGCCAGAACTCAAGACTTGGCAAGGCGATAAACTCCTCGACCAAGAAATCGACTGGGATAACTTTGCCTACAAGGACAAGACGCGCGAAAAGCAGCGTCTCGAAGCACTCAAGGAAGAAAAGGCAGATAACGGTGCTAAGGCTGCAGAGTCTAAGGCGAATAGATTGGCTAAGCGTAAAAACAATGAAGCCTGGAGCGCTAAGACTGGCCGCGAAGATGTACGGTCAGAACGTAGAGAGAAGCGGCAAAAGAAGGGCGAGGCTAAGCGTGTGGCCACCATGACAGATGCAGAGAAGGCGGAGAAAATAGAGCTTGGGGCCATGCTGGAGAAAATTAGACAGCAAAATCTCCAGCAATCGGAAGTGTCGAAGAAGGCAAAGGATGGAGAGTTTGGCGGCTTTGATGATTAGATTCACATATACCCAAAAGAACTGCACGGATATAGGTAGTATAGTCATTGCGTTTATGATTAGCCACGTACTTACTGGCTCTTTTGATTGTAGTAATATAAATAAAGTGCCATGTTTCGACTATAATGTACAGAGTATGTCGTTGTCTACTCAAATTTCTAATGCCTATTTTCAACAATACCAACTGATTCCTAGATTCGTATCAGATTCCCCAGTCACCAACACATTTCTCCAAGTGTGATCGCAATCAAATAGAGATCTCACGTTCGGTGCTCTTGCCACGCTTAGTGAGCAGAGCACGAGTAGAGTCTCTGCTGGTGCGTGGCTCAGTCTCGGTATCAGAGTCAGCCTCAGCATCCGCATTAGCATCAGCTTCGTTGTCGATATCAGTAGAAGCGTGGCCAGCAACGACCTTCTTCTTTGTGAACGGCAGACGGCCATGCAACTCCTTGAAACGCAGAACTAGGAACATGCTAATCACAAATACCCAGTACATGTTGTAAGCCAGCACAGAGTTGTACGTGGCTGAGTTGGTCCAGCCAGTCAGAGCGTTCAACACACCCCAACCGCCACCGCCTTCAAACTGTGGGCTGCAGCACTATATAGATAGTTAGTACTCCGATATACGGAAAGTAAGATGGATCATGACTTACATTAATGTGCCACAGGCTCTTGTCGATATCATACGAACCAGGGCCAGTACCCAACTCCTGGGCCTCGCCGCCAATAGCCTCGTTCCACTTCTGCTGTTCAAAGTACCAGATGGCTCTGGTGAATAGGCCCGCGCCAACCATGTAGAGTAGGCAGGTAGATGCTACCAAGAACTGTTGTAGACGCGCACCCGATCCACCTCTGTATAGACCGTAGCCGGTCAGCGAGCCAAAGGCCACACCGGCCAGAGCTGCCAGCGGCACAGACGACGGCGGGGTGGAGAACGAGACACCGGCCACGAACACAATGGCCTCGACACCCTCGCGCAGCACCGTCACAAATGGCAGAGTGAACATGGCGTACTTTTCCAGCATACGGCCTATCCAGCCACCGTCACCAACAGCGACCGGAGCGCTGATGGCCTTGGCTAACTTGACACGCCATTTAGCCTGCATCTTACCAACGCGCAGCAGAGCAGCGCCCATCAAAGTGATCATTAGAGAAGCGAAGAGAGAGAAGAAGCATTCGTAGTACAGTTCGTTCTGGTCCCATGTAGTGTTATTCCAGGAGTAAAAGGCCGTGACGACAGCACCGGCGATGAAGAGGCAGATGGAAAAGCCGGCTGCTGTACCGGTCCAGACCTATAAGCAAGCGATCAGTTAGCTAAGTTCAAGCAAAAGTTGCACCTAGAAATTGCCTCTCGGATACGTACTTGTCGACGCAGTGAATTGTATAGCGCAGGGTCGGCATCGGGCACATCAAGTGTTTGCTTAAGGAACGCCAGCAGCACGGAGACTATAATTGCCGTCTCTAGCGTTTCGCGGAAGATCAGCAGGAAAACCGGCACGGAAAAGAGCTCGAGCTCGGCCATGTCGGGCAAATGGCAGTGAAAAAAATTATCGTGAGGCGATTCGGGTTCGATGGATGTGGAAAGGAAGAAAAGAGAATGATTAAATATAAAGGGAGAAGAAGAACGATGTTCTAGAAGATCTCACATGAAGTGGATGGTGGAAAAGCGAAGCAATTGCCTCTGCGAAGAAGAAGAAAACCGAAAGCTTCTGCGCCCATAGGCAACTACCTAGTCCAGGTTATGGCAAAAGCTTGTCTGAAGGTTGATGCTCAAGCCCAATAACAGAAAAAAGTAGAAAAAAAGAAAACGCCCGCGGCGCAAAGTTTCCCGATCCTCCAATTTTTGTTGCGACAGAAGAGAAAAAAAGAAGAAAGGGAAGCATGGATCGGCTTTGGGTTTCTTCGCCGAAAATAAATTCAGGTCCAACAAGCGGGTCCTTTCTCTTCACGAACGTTTGTCACAAAGCACGCAGTTGTCAGAAACGCCCAAAAAAAAAGAATACTTTTTTTTTCGAGCAGCAAAATCTTATCAGATCATCTCCCAGTCGCTAAGGCCCACTTTTATCCTAAGCCCCCAGAATGTAAACATAAAAAGCCCCCAACGCTATGCTTCACGACTATATAGTTATGTTTAACCCAATCCTGTAGCTCTTGCGGCATTCTGATCTAGACACATTAGAGGATTAAGGAATCCTGCGGGAATCCTATTGATTCTATCCATCGAACCATTGGAGATGGTTCGTATGCCAGACAAGAACTAACCACGTTATCCCGACCAACCCTCGTCCAGAAGCTTTTGTCGTATTCGGTCGCTTCCACTCTTTACATAACAGTTGTATGTGCCTCGTGATCTTGGCATGTTGTTTCTATTTGCTCGGCGGCGGCGACAGGCACATCATAGGCATAGCTACGCCTCTCCTAGCAGGCCTGACAGCCGGGCATTAGAAATATACATGATCCATAACAGCACTATTTACAGAGTCCTTTGCCATTATTATTCGCTATTTCTCAGTGGCGTCCAACCTAACCTAACCCGTTCCATCTAAGTTAAGTTTCTTAGCCTGGAAACAATACTAAAGAAAAAAGGGCCCTCTGTCAGGCCACCTAAGTGGATAGCAGCCTACCAATGACTTGTGCAAAGTCGGCCTCATGATCTAATCAATCAGCGATCCTGTGGCCGTTCACGGCTATTCTTGCCAAGATGCGTATTTCTATTATATACAAATAATTGAAAGTATCGGTCAAAATAAACGGCGTATGCGGGATGGTCTCTGCTTGTCTTGGCCAACTATTCTAGTATATGTATCAACCACTAACTGACCCGATGGTCTTTAGCCTATCAAGCCTGTCCTGTAAACTGTAAACAGCCCACTAATATTCAGCCTCCCATCTTCCTGTCCGCCTCTAGACCATCGATATCCACAGTTCATTCTGCAACCGACAAAAAACTTAAACATACATATACAGCAAGATACAGGATAAATAAACAGGCCAC